>VZSZ01003845.1:162303-177306 GCA_013398815.1 Ibidorhyncha struthersii
TGGATGTCCCCTTGTGTCCCCTCATGCTCTCTGTGGGTGTCCCCCCGGTGGGTGTCCCTTCCTGTCCCCTCATATCCTCTGTTTGTGTCCCCTGGGTGGGTTGTCCCCTCACGCAGCCCTTGTGGGTGCCCCCCAGCGAGTGTCCTGTCATGTCCCCTCACATTGCCCCTGTGGGTGTCCCCCGGGTGGGTGTCCCTTCACACCCCCTGTGGGTGTCCCCTGGGTGGGTGTCCCCTTGTGTCCCCTCCACTCTCTGTGGTTGTCCCCTCACACCCTCTGTGGGTGTCCCCTTGTGTCCCCTCACACCACCTGTGGGTGTCCCCCAGGTGGGTGTCCCCTTGTGTCCCCTCACACCATCTGTGGGTGTCCCCGGGTTCTTGTCCCCTCACATCCCCCCTCATGCAGCCCCGGGGTGTCGCCTCACGCCCTCCGTGGGTGCCCCCTCAGTCCCCGCACCCCTGGGTGGGTGCCTGTTCCTGAAGCGGTGCTGGGGCGGGAACGTTCATCCCCCCGGTGTAGTCCTTGCACAGCGACAGCGATCCCGGTGTGTTGTAGCACAGGCACCAGCCCTTTTCCTCCAAACTGTGGAAACAGGTTAACAGGAAATAAGTTTGGGGTTTTTTTAATGGAGCTGGGAGCTTAAGTGTGTTAATTGCATTTCTTCAAGATAATTAGGTATTCTAATTTCTGTCTTTTTGACCCTTAGCTGCTTATTACGAGGAAAAATGTTTTTTAATTTATTTTTGCCCTCTAGTGAATGTGTTGGAGGCTGCTTTAGAAATTGTGTGTTCATTTAAGTGTTTCTGAAAGTTGGGGTTCTGACCCGCATTGTGTCGGGCTGTTTGTGTGGTGCCTCCCTGGTTAGTTCACAGCCGAATACACGAACGGTCAGGAGTGCTGTGCTTTATTGGTGCGCGTAGAGCAGAAGTCAGTCTAAACTATCCTTCAGTTCACTAAAAGGTGGAAGTTAAAACAGTGTGTGTTGGGTTGTTCTGGGTACCAGCTAGCGCGGAGGGATGTTCTTGATCACTACACTTAAACTTCTGCAGGAATGATGTTTTGAAAGTAGTTACCTCTGAGGAAAAGAAAATCAGAAATGGCTGTCCAGAGCTTGGGTTAAAATGTATTCTGCTAAGATGTTCCGCAACAGAGAACTAGCAAAAGAAGCGGCAAAGCATTATCAGCGGTGTGTTCAGAGCTAACCGCTCTACGGACATCATGTAAGGCATGTTCAGGCTGACCCTGCCGTGGTCAATAAGATTTCAAGAATATTCTAGTCTACTAACAAGATGGCGATAAAACTACTCCCTGAGCACAGGTCCCAGAATAATTTTGACAAAAGCATTTCTTATGTTCTACATTCTTTGTTGGAGCACTGTTCTCTTTTAGAAAGTGATAAAGAATTGTCTTCCTTGGTTGTCTGCTATCTTATTCTCAGTAGCAAATAATTATACTTTTTTTTAAAGAGTTTAGAATCATTAATTCTTTAAAATATTTATTGCCACTGATTAATTTGAAATCAGAACTAGAGAATAATTGACAAGGGTGAGGTTGGAGAGGATTCAGAGGCAGAAGTGTGCCTCTAGGTTGGTAGAGTCCAGTGCCATGCTGCAATCAGGGCTTGGTGGGTTTGTGTGGGAGACTGCAAACTGGGCTTGAAGAACTGTTCTACTACTGTAGCTTTTTGTTGGGGTTGCTGTATGCCTTCTGTCAGCCAGACACTGCTTTGACCCTACCAAATGATGCTGCAGGGGAAACCTTCAGCCCTCATGGGACTGCATGGAAGTTGTGAACTCTTTGGGGTGTTATCTGGCATTTTCTGGAAGGCATTTTTGACTATTACATGAAACAGGGCTTCATTCTGTTTGGGTTTTCTACTATAATACAAAGAATAGTTCATAATCTTCATCCTGCTTTTAAAACTCCTAAAGATATATGTTTACCAAGAGTTTTTATCCTGTGGTGAGACCGGAGCGATTGATGTCTTGGGGTTATGCTGTATAGTATGTTTCAGGAAGAAAAAAGCTCCCTTTCCTTCTCTTTGAGTCCCTCAGTTGTGTGTGTGTGTTCAGTGCCAAGCCAAAACTAGTAAAAGCTGTCTTGGGCTACTCTGTGACTTCAGGCATCATCCTAACACAGTTACTCTGCTCTTTGAATAAGAGTTGGTTTGTGTTCCACCATCTCAGAGGATGGGCAAGCTTGCTTCACATCCGCCCATTATAGACCGTGTGGACATAGCCAGCATTGTTTTCATTGTAAAACTGAAAAGCTGAGCTATGCATGGCGGGCGTTATTTAAAAAGGGCAATTATGTCAAAGGAAACACAGGGAGCAGAACATTTTGCAGGGTTCTCCACTCCCACCAATTCCACTTCATTGTGAAAGATTCCCTTAAAATTGTTCTTTCTCTTTTGCCACAAAGTTCATTGCAAAAATATTCAGAGAACCTTAGTGCAGAAGGGGATCGCACTGAAGTATCATCAGAGTGATTCTTTGTGTGTCTTGACAATACGTGGTTATTTAGGAGCGTGCACAAAAGAGAGTGCAACCTTCAATGAAAAGGGCAGGAAGAGTTTTGGAAGTGAAGGTAATTACCTGAATTGGATTATGGTTGTGCCAGAAGATACTGAAAACCACAAATGATGAGTGCTCTGTCTTATCCTTAATGGCAGTAGTGACTGATTTACCCGTTAAAGTGATGTTGAGGAGTAACTCTTGTGATTATCTGGAACAGTAAGGCTGAGTGTTAATAATTTACAATTTATGTTACCAGTATTATTACATGGAACTTCTAGAGGGTAGATGCATAATAAAAAATATTTTCCTCTTTTTCAATTGTAGGATGGAAGAGAGACCAGTCTGAAAAACTGTTCCATTGTGGACTTTGCTGGTGTCTGCTAGAATGTTCCTTATGAATGCTTCTCCTTTGGTAGCTCTTCAAACGAAATGGGAGCCCTTTGGACCAGCAAGGAATTGTAGATACCCCGTTTGCTTCTCTGAATCTGAAGGGGATGTCACTAGAAGCTCTGTAAGTGCAAAAGTTCAGATGATCATAAACAACCTGCAAAGCCAAGAGTCTCCCCTGGGTATGAACAATGAGTATGATTGTATTATGCAGAAGAAACAAAAGGGAGAAAAGGGCACTAGTAACAGAGTTGCATCTAGCACCACATTGCTACGGAAGCATCCTCAGTATACCAAGTGTGGTGTCCCTGCTGACTCAGACGACACTGAATTGGAAGAGAATGTGGGATTTGGAACTCTCTTGCTCAATTCTGATAGTGACGATTCTGTTGACCGAGGTATAGAGGAAGCCATTCAAGAGTACTTGAAAGCAAAAAGCAAAAGTGACCAGTCATTGCAAAGGAATGCAGAGTGTTCTGAAAATATAAGCAGAGACAAAAGGTTTAAGAGAGAATTATCCCAGAACAAAATGGCTAGTAACCTTCTCCCTGTGAAATTTAAAGCTGAGATGCTCTCGGAAGAGTACCTGTCAGACCACCTGGGAATTAATAAAAGGCTACAGCCTGCTTCTCCTCAGAGCATCAGTAGCGATGACTCTTTTGAACAGAGCATACAAGCTGAAATAGTGCAGTTCTTGAATGAGAAGAAGCAGAAAGAAATTAATAAATGTTTAATTGGGAAGGATAAAAAAGAATCCCACATGAGAGCTGTCCTAAAATGCAACAAAGAAACAACAGACAAAAGCTGTGGTGCTATAAAGCAAGGTTGTAATGCGCTGCTCTTGAGACACCATCCCAAGCTACAGAAAACCAGCACACAGTCCAAGTGTTTGCAGTCCAAAATCCACGAAGAGCCTAGTGACTTCAGCCAAGTGAACCAAGCGTATCTAGAAATGGCCACTGCCAGCCAGCCCTGGTTAGTGGAGCGAAATGAAGAAAGTGGAGTTAATTACTGGGAGACGAGGGGAGCACTTGCCAACGAGAGCATGCCCACATCTGACTCGAGTAGCGATGATGGCATTGAAGAAGCCATTCAGCTTTATCAGCTGGAGAAAATCAGGAAAGAGGCAGGTCATGCAACAGACTGTGTCCCTTTGCAGAGGGAACAATTTGATACAAAGGGTATGTCGGACATTTCTGCAAGCCTGATGATCAGCTCAACAAAAAGTGCCTCACCAGAAATCCATAAAAGCCCTATAAGCAATAAGAGAAAAGAAGTTAATTCAAAGTCAACAGAATTAGAAAGCACCAGCAATGAATTTAACAAGCTGTTTAAACCACTGAAAAAAGCCAGACATTTTGCACCTCCAGAAAACAAGATTGCTGCTTGTGAGCTCACATTGCAGGCTTCTTGCAGAGCAGACACATCTGCAGAACTCATGTGTGCGGAAGCTATCCTTGATATTTCCAAAACAATCATGCCATCCCAAATGGGAAGTGACAACAAATCACTCACTGCAGACTCCTTCTTTTCTCCCCAGCTTCTCTCCTCCCGTTGTGAAAGTGACAGCAGCCTTGTGGACAGCGACGATAGTATAGAGCAAGAAATCAGGGCTTTTTTGGCTCTGAAAGCACAGTCAGAAAGCCTTGGAACAAAGCCTCCCAGCCTGTCACACTCAATCCAGATGCCTTTGCCTTCTGATCAAAAGAGCCTCAGCAGTGCCCTTGAGCCTTCTCTTCCCAAAACACTGAAGCTGTCACTGAGTCGTAAAAGGAGACTTAAAAGGGAAGGCAGAATAGCAAAACAAGGTGCATCAAAAACACCTGAACAGCTGGAGACAGGACTTTTCCAGCCAGGTAACTATTCAAAATTTCCTGTGCTCCAAGAGGGATGTGCTGTGAGCAGCCCCACAGAGCTCTGTGATGCTCAAAGGCTCAGCAGCAAAGAGACTAGGCAGCCGCAGCTGATGTCTTCCGGATTATCTGGATCTGTTGGCCGATGTATGGCCTTGGACTCCGTAAACCCTTTTATGCGGCTTCAGAGTAGTGCAAGAACGCTTATGAAAAATACCATCCAAACTCAAGAGAGGGATGGTTCGGATGATGAGAGCAGTTCTCTGGATAGCGATGAGGACCTTGATAGTGCTATCAAGGACCTTTTACGGTCTAAAAGAAAATTAAAGAAGAAGTCCAAGGACCAGAAATCTCAGTGCAAGAAGAAAGTCAGGTTTAGTGAGACAGAAACTCAGCTGCTAGATGAATTTAGTAGCCTCCAACAAAACGAGTGGAGATGTAAGAATCCTGAGCTACTGAAAAGCTGCCTCTCAAAACCTAGAAAAGCTGTGAAAGAGAATGCAATCAGAAATTCCCCAGACGACGTAAATGTCAAACTTAGCGGCGAAAAAACAGAAACCATGAAGAACTTAGAGTTTAACTTACAGCTTAAAAAAGGATATAAACCTAAACCAACTTCAAACCAGAATAACCTGCGGGTAGCTAAAAATAGAAAATGTACTTTCACAGCTGCATCAGACGCTGATGACAGCAGTTCAGTGGACAGCGATGACAGCATCGAACAAGAAATTAGAAAGTTTTTGGCAGAAAAGGCTAAAGACTCTGCAAGCAATTCAGAGATGCAAAAAGATGATGCAACTCTGGACCTATTGAGAGCGACCAAACAAACTGCTAATAAAGGAAAAGGAAAGCAACAGCCAGTTGAAAATGAGATTGACCTCACGGTGGGTCAGAGTAAAAAGACTGAGGTATCTCAGCAAACTGAGGAGTTGAAGAACTCTCAGAGAACAGAAGGGAAAAGTGCAATGTTACATGGCAGTGGGAAATCTGCTTCCTCTGCAGAGAATGTTAATCTTCATACTACTGGTCAGCCAAAAGCTAAGCAAGGAGTGGTAGGGGTTAAAGGTGTTGCTGCTGATGAGTTATCTGGAAATGCAGCAGGTAAAAAAGATGTCCCTAATACAGAGCCCGTGCAGAAAATGCATCCATCTAAAACCAGCAAAAATGAAGGTTGTAAAGTACAAAAAGTAATTAATGCAAAGACTAGATCCAAAAGAAAGAATACCTTTCACCTAAAAATTTCAAGTAAATTTATTGCAGGTCTGAAATATGCTCGGGACAGGAAGAAATCCATGCTTTTGAACAAAAGACAGAAAGCAGAACGTTTGCTCGCCCAGAGCAGTGCGTTAGGAACAGAGGTAGCTTCCCAGGATATGGACACACTTAACCAGGGAAGAGGAACCCCCTTGCCAAAAGGCGAATTTAGCGGGGAGCGTATGACAGCAATAAAAGAATCCACTTCTCAGAAGCCCGCTATGGAAGTGTCAAGTCCCCATGTAGCAGAAACCTGTGAAAGACTGGAGGCTGCTCCTTTGTATATCAAAGAGGAAGCAGAGGGTGGCAGAAAGGCTGATGCTTCAGGAGACCAGTCTGATTCACAATCGGGTCTCGCCTTGCGGGAACGGACTGTGGCAGCAGTAAAAGTAGATAAGGTTTGCAGAGGAATATCCCAAGCTGAGAACACACAGATGTGGACTGAGGAAGGAGATATCCACAAAAGCAGCTGGGCTGATTCAAATTTAGATCCCCCACGCCCTGAGCACAGTATGGCAGTGGCAAAAGCAGATAAAGTTAGCAGAGACACGTGTCAGCAGAGTATACATGCATGCAGTAAGGGAGAGGATAACCAGCAGGACAGGAGGCCAGACCCAAGTTTAGGTTGCCCACTGCAGGAACTAAATGTGACAGCAGTAGCAAGGGATAAAACTAGTGGAGGAGCATGTGCAGATAACAGTGTGCAGACGTGCATTAAGAAGGAAAAAGTTATCTGCCAGGACAGTGACAGGCAGGAAGAAATTCAGGTATCCAGCTCCAATTTGGAAGGAAAAATACCTGTCCTGCAGAACAGGGAAACTGCTTGTGAAGTGGGCCAAGGGGAGGAAGTTTTAGACAAAACCTGTGCAAAATTTACTGAGGTACCTGCAGGGGACTGCACAGATTCCCTCTTGAAATGAAAGATTTCAAATATGTAAGTACACTTTTTTTTTTTTTACAGTAACCATCTTTTTAGAAAATAACTGTCATTGTAATTACCTTGATAAAACTTGATACATGAAAGGAGAGACAGTGGGAGATACTGATACCTGTACATCATATACACACTAATGTGAAGAATGCTTCTATTTAACAGGGATATCATGGATAAACATACATAGTTTTTGTAGAATTTTGTAAATTATTTAAAGTGCTCTAAGGAAATATTTTTTATAATGATTTTTAGGGCTTGCATTACTACAGGATGCTGTAGTTACTGTAGATAAAAAGATACTGGCTAATCACGCTTTAAATTACGAGGCCTCTAATCATACATCAAAAGGAAACCTGTTTGCACACAGAATATATTTGGCAATCTGTTTAGAGAGCCTATGAAAACACAGCATTTGATAGCTGTGCTATACTTTTGAAGCAGATTATCTGACATCTGTTCACATTCGAGCTGCCTTAGGACAATCCTATGTCATGTTTTTTTGCTGGGGTCTCAGTTCTCCCACCACAAGGACTGTTGGGCGAGTTCAGTAAGCAGAACTCCAGTGAAGTCAGCGCAGCTGTAGGTGTGGAGATTCATCCTTGAAGATACAAATGCAAATTCAGGTAAATAAAGTGGATCAGTCTGTCTGCACGTCCTATGTAAAGTGATCTCGGCAGCTGTTGAAAGTACCTTTTGAATACCGGAAACTTCCCGCTAGCAGATGATTCCAAGCACAATTGCAGTTCGAGAAAAGTGAAGGAGCGTGTGTGGTCAGACAACGTGATTTCTGTGGATTTCACTAGATCTACGCACTGTTGGCCCTGCAAGGCTGAAACAATTCCTCGTTATTCTCCAGTCTAACTTTGATGCCCTGCAGTTGCCCAGAAATGGCTTTTGGTTTCCTGAATGAACTTTCTTGAATTGAGTGCCCTTACTTTCCTTTTTCAAAAGTGGTTTCTAAAATGTTACATTTCTGTGAACTTTTTATTTTCATTTACAATTTTTGTGCAATAGAACAAAGCTAGGTTTGCTGTAGGAATCCCCTAATGTAAATGCCAAGGATATTTTCAGCACTGTTCTTTCATACTGGTAGCGCTTTCTCTGCCTCCCTTTCCAGCAGCCAGAATAAAGCGTTTTTTCACTACTATCTTTTTATTTGTACTAACTTTAAATGGGATTGAAGTAGCGCGTTCATATCACAAAAAAAAAAAGTGCCCCCACACTGGTTTCACTGAAAAATCCAGAAAGTGTGAATTTAAGCTGTTGGCTGGTTCTTTCCTTTTCATTTGTGTGTAGTTAAGTCCTTTGAGTAGTTTGTTCTTACATCTCGTCCCTGTGAATTGATCTGATATTCTCTTTATGGAGTCTTCTACAGAACTTCTCTCAGCCAAACTACCACTCAGTATCACTTTGTTTCTCAAATCACTTCAGCAGTCTTCCTGGAGGCTGGCCTTGATGTTGCAAAATGGAGCAAAAGCAGTCAAGCACGGATCCAGTATCGCATAGTATCCCCTGGTGTGATCGCATTTGCAGAATATTGGCAAACTACCGCATAGCATAGAGTAGAACAAGTAACTGTGGCATGTAGAGAAATAAACATCCTTTGTGTGTTTATACTGTTGTGCAGTTACATTTTAAACATGTTTATAGTGGTCACTTGACATTTCTTACTGTCTGGCCACCTTTTTATAGTCCTTGGGTTGGTTGGTTTGTTTAAGAGATCCGTATGCTAGATCATCTCATTTTTGTGGTAGGATACCTTGGAAAAGTGTTTTTTTTTACTTAGCTCACGTGCCTGCAGTCCGTCTACACCGGCATATATTTTTATCTGCCTTGATTCAGTTGCAGGATTTGGGCCTTTTGTTTGGAATAGGTAAATAGGCTGGTATTTTAAAATAGAAGTTTTCAGAGTACCTTGCTTTAAAAGGATTAAACTGTATACTTAATTTTAATAGAGATGATGGAAGCACTATGTACTGTTTGTATAAAATAAGCTGAATGTTTCTCCTCAAAAGTTTTCAGTAAATCAGCGTTAAGACTTAAAAGATGTCTTGTGCCCCCGTCGATGTGTCTGTGTTCTCAGTAATACTTGTGAACTGATTCACTTTCAGTTAAGATACAATTCCCATTACCTTGTGCTTTAAATAAAACCTTATTTCAAACAGCACTTTTTTAAATTGATAAAATTGATTTGTATATAGGAAATGGTATACATTGATAAGTTTATAATGTTTAATAAATGGGGTTCTGACCATGGACCGAGAAACCAGAGTCCTCCTATGGTTTGTGTCATCGTCTTTAGTGAGTAGTATCTTTGTGTTACCTTTTTTTCCTGTCCTGACTGTAGTCGGAAGATGTAATTAGCTTGTGCCAGTATCATTTGTGAGTGTAGGATGTCTCCCTTGAAGACAGTCACATTTGTGTTAGCCCAACCTGGGAACAGGATCTCAGTTCACCTGCGGCTCTTGCTTCTTGCCTTCTATTGTCTTTACCCACCCGCTGTCTGAGACTAATCTCCTATGTGACAATAGCGTGTGATTTCCTCGTGACTGTGAAACAGTATCCAGGTCTGTAAAGATGTGGCTGTTTAAGGGAATGTTGTTCTTAATAACAAAAAATGGTGAAGGAGAATCTACAAAGTACATAGGCAAAAAAAAAAGTTGTGGGTATTCTGGGGGGTGAGAATGGGGCTTGCCATTTCAGCAAACCCTAACAGCAGTTTTCTTTCCTGGTGTTTGTGGTCATGAAGTGGAGTCTTTCCCCGTGCTCATTCCTCTCCATTAGTAGCACAGCGGTTAGCAAAAGGTGTTCCGTGGGTCTGAGGCAGGTGAGATCAGTGATTCAGTTGGAAAGCAGTGTATCTTTAACTGGCATCCTCTGTAGCACAGCTTCTGCAGCCTCCAGGATTAACTCATGATCCTTTCTGCCCCGCTATCGAAGACTGGTGGTAGTGAGTCTAGGAGCCCTTGATGGTGCGGAGATGGGATCAACGTGGTCACAGGGGATGTTGTGACACCGAGCACTGAGGTTCTCCTAGAAGGCAAGAAGACTGAGCTAGTCTTCAGGGTGCGAGGGAGGGAAGGAAGCCCGCTGGTTTGATAGTCAAACCATTCTGTTACCCTTGGTGTTTCTGTACCTATATGCTATGGGTATTCCCTTCTGCCTCCAAGTCCTCCCAGTCATATTTGGTCTCAGCAAGTGATTTTTCCAGAGTTTGTCCCATGAGGATTGCTGACTTGCCAAGGAGGAGCAAACACCCACAGGGGATGTGGGTCAACGAACCACATTGGAATTTGTGCCGCAACCATAAGGAGAGTGCCATGGCAGTATCGACATTCTGGGTACAGTTCTCATCACTCATTCAAAAAAGAGAAGCCTGGAGTCTTGGAGCAATAAGAGATTACCCTTATACATTACAGATTAAAGGTTGAACAGCTGAGGAGTAGAAAGATGTTGAGTGAGAATAAATAAGCAAGAGTCCCACGCGTTTGGGACTGCAGTACAAATCTCTTGAGGCTGAATCTTCATAGATGCAGTACCAAACATATTTTTTTCTTCCTATCGATACCAATCATAACAGGCAACCAACCATGGAGTAGGCACAGACTCTATGCCCCTCCTGGCCCTTTTCAGCACTCCACCGGTAGCTCTGGTGGGCGCCCAGAGCAAGCTCCTTTTTCCATTGTTTCAACCATCCAGAGGCACTACTTTGATCCTTTGTCCACTGCAGTAGAAACATGCATGGAACCATGAACTCTGGTCTAGTCAAGCCTGTAAAAAAGTTACCTCTTTTTTTTTGCTTATGAGTGCTGGTTTATATTTTTTTAAAATGCACAAAGATATTTTCTTGTCAGAGCACAAAACTTGCTAATTTGGATGCTAAGTTATTAAACTACTCGGTGTATTTTGTTATGGCTACTGGTGAGTTACAGCATCCTGACTGCAACACCAGAGTCAGACAAACCTGTGCTCGCTCAGGACTTTGAAAATAGGTATATTGTTTTATTTTTATCACAGGGATTGTTTTTCTATGCTTCAGGAAGGGCAATCTGCAAGGATCCTCAGGGGACCACAATGACTACCTTAATTTTTTATAAACAGTTCTTTGCTGCTATTTTAGGAACATGTGTTTTGGTGTGTAGCTGCTTTTTATACAAGGAAGGAACACACCATCTCTGCCGCCATTTCTTTTATTAATATATATGCTTTTTAATTTTTCAAACCTTTTAAGAACTGCAGTTTGTCTTGGTTTGATCATACAGCCTTACATAATTTTATCTGCAAGCATGAAAATCTTGCTTTCAAAATACAGAGTGGACAGACAGTGTTTCAGGTAGATTCTCTCCCGTAAGATGTATCATCTTTAAGATGATATTTTGAATATGTACAAGTATTTTTTTTAAAAAGTGTATTAGGTCTCTAACATCTGAACAAGCAGGTCGCTATTAAGCCCACTAAAATAGGGAAATGTAGGAAAGTAAACACAAGGAAAATATGTCTTTGGGCTAAGTATGGGAAGTGTCATGTTGAGCAAATCAATGCGTAGGGGCATGTCTCTTGGGGCTGGCCGCAACTGAAGCAGGCATCTTGCTCCCTTCTCAGTGAACCTCAGTGGAAGTGAATTGGATAACCTTGCTCCAGCGTATCTCAGGATATAGTCTATATGAGGGTGGTGTGAGGTACACTGAATGCAAAACTGTTCAGAGGCACTGGTTTCAGTTTAAGAATAAAACAAAAAAGGGAAAAAATTAGGGCAAGGAAGAAAAGAGGTGGGTGTTTTTAGACAAAGTATGAAAACAGGTGGAAAATACGTGACAATAGCCACTAAATTTATATTCCTAAGAGGCAGTCTTATCCCTAAATTATTCCACCTGCGGAAAAATCTGTGGATAAAAATATGTGTAAAATTGTCACAACTGTTTGTATTAATTCAGCGCTTTATGTTATTTTTCCTTTCAGGAGAAGAAAGGGAAGTTATGAGAAGCTCAAGGTACTGTCTAGAGTCTAATAGAAGAATAGCAGTGAACGATAGAGGGTTGCTTATTTGTTTTTGTGCATTAAATATTTAAAAAGTTACATTTTCAGGCCCATTTCTGCGTAGTATATTTACTTGTTCCAATGCATTGGTGTGTTTTCAGCAAACGCGGCTGTTCTTCTGTTTGAGGTAACTAAACACATTGCAGTGAAAACCGCAATTGTTTGGTAGGCGTGATTGAAATCTTGCTGCTGGGTCCAGGAACATGTAGCTACGCTGGGGTTTGAATGTTTGAAAAAAGCACAGGTACAGGCCTGCTCAGCTCTGGACTTCAGATTTTTGCTTAGTGACGTTATTAACTAAACAGAATACCTCTACCTTTGCAAGTATGTTTAAATATATCATCGTCATGCTTCCTCTGCAGTTTGTAAGACCACATAAAAATGAGACAAATAGGGAATATTTTTAACACGTGAAGAGTATCATTTGCAGTGGTACTTCGACATACTATTACACTCATTTTTTCATTTTTATTTTTTTAGTAAACAGCTAGAACAGTAGTATGCTTGGTTTTATTATATACTATCAGTATGTTATAGGTAGGACCATTTCTCATCCACAAACAGGCAGACTAGTTTCTCTTCAAGACTAGTTTTTAAGCAAAATGTGCTAAGGTTTTCCTTTTAGCACAGTTAGTGTCTAAATGATGCAGTTTCACTGGCTGTGTAACTACAGTTGTTGCAATAAAACTTAAGAAAACATTTTGATTAGTTGTCTTTTATTTGAATAAAACACTGTAGTTTTGAGAGGTAAGAATGATGAACATGCTTTCTACAAGAAATCCAAAGGCTTAGTGAATACCTCTGGAAAACATGCAGTTTGGTTATTCATTAAATAGTACAGAAACAGTTTTAAAATCTTAATTTTTAATGATATGTGGTACATGAGCCAAGGGTTTAAAGGATCTTTAGTGACAGAGAAAAGCTTAAGGGAATATATATATGTAATGTGTATTGCTCTAGTATTTATAACTATATGCTGCCTCTAAATAAAGCAAAATGGTTCATATGAGCTATTTAACTGACCTTTAATCACATGAAATCTTTCTAAATTAAGATATTATTCCTCATAACATTCATTCTGTAAATTAGCTGTTTTCATCTAGTACCAAAGTGGCTGTATGTGTTTTTCCCAACAACCTACTGAACTCAGTTTTGGTAACACAGATTTAAACTGCTTTTCCCCCAAAGCTGAATTTGTGACCTTAACTAGGTAGGAGTCCTTTAAAAAATATATATATACATAAAACAATTTGGGGTTAGGGGTTATTCATAGAAATGTACTGCTACCTTTAACTTGCCAATTTTGTAGCTATTCATCACACTGTAAGAGCAAGTCTCACATTACCAAGCTGAAAGATTTTTTTTCCTTGTGTTCAGGAGAAAAAAATCTCATTAAACCCTGACTTATGTGGTTAATAGTGTGAAGCACATGTGTTAATCCGCTGCTGATTATTGTGCCATATGAATTGCTTTCCTGACGGTCAATACAGTTTTACTCTCCTCAGTGGTAACAACTGAAATTTCCAGTATCGCTTAAGTGCTGCGGATGCCTTGCAGCAGACACAATGCTAATGCCACAGCAGGCAGTGATCAGCTGGTACTAATTGCCCTTTCCCTGCTTATCTTCACAGAGTCAATATTGGGGGAGCAATATCCAAAAACCATCGGTGGGTGTTATTCCCAACGCCCTCACAGAGCAGCATGGCACGGGCAGGCGTGCTGCCCGGGAGCTGCCCTTCTTGCTTTCGCAGTCACAGCACTCCCCTATGCTCAAAGGCATTTTGAAAAGCAACGTTACTGTCCTGTATGTGTCTCTGTGTTAAGAGAACAGCAATGAAACAGCATTTAAGTTCAGGACTCTGTCTCAACAGTATGGCTTTCATACCAGCTTGCTTACCCACTTAATTCCCCACCCGCTGCCGTTTGTTTCTGCTGTGGCATCCCAGGTCTGCGTTCAGGAGAGGTGACCTGAAGCCAGGTGCTCTGGTAAGAGTGCCGCGTCCCAGCCTGATGGCACAGGGCGCAACCGTAACGGAAACCTGCCTCAGTCCAGATGAAATAGCCTGTAACCTCATTTAGCCGCTACAGTGCACCAGCGTAGAGCCTCATCTTACGCGTTCAGATGAGGCTTAGCAACAGATTTAGGATAAGGTCAATACTATTGTTTGCTTGCTTGTGGGTTTTGGGGGCGGGTTTTTTTTGTTGTTTTTTTTTGGTTGGTTGGTTTTTTTTGTTTTTTATCTAGGCAGCCAGCTGTAAACTGAAGTGGCTTCACATTGTCATCGTTACTGCTGCAGATCTAACAGTGCGACGGGCCACTTGGGTTGTAGCTGGGATGGAAGTTGAGGTGGTCGTAGGCGGTGATGAAGTTGTCTGGGCCGGTGACGTGGCTCTTCTCCAGGGAGGTGTTGAGCCCGTTATCTCTGTACATGCCACACTGTGCCAGAGTATTCGAAAACGCATGCGAGGTGACATGGAAGGAGGTCTGCGAGAGCGAGAAAAGGGGAGGAAGATGTTTCAAATGCCAGTATCAATAGCACCTGCCACGTGCAGGAGCTTGGGTGAGAGGATGAGGGCACTTCGTCGGCTTCAGGGAGTTCATTACCAGGGGGATGAAGGGATGGGGAGCAGCCCTGCCGAGAAGGATTTGGGGGTACTGGTGGGTGAAAAGATGAGATATAAGGAAGAAATTTTTTACGCTGAGGCTGCTGAAACACTGGCCCAGGTTGCCCAGAGAGGTGGGAGATGCCCCATCCCTGGAAACATTCCAGGCCAGGTTGGATGGGGCTCTGAGCACCCTGATCTAGCGGAAGATGTCCCTGCCCATGGCAGGGGGGTCGGACCAGACGGCCTTTGAAGGTCCCTTCCAACCCAAACCATTCTGTGTTGCAGAGGCCAAAACTTTGAGACGCTGCCTCCGTCACCGCGCACCCCTACCTACCGGCACCTCGTGCACCGTGGGGGCTTTGCTGCCGTAGGCCTGGTTGGTGGTCCGGTACCGGGGGTGAGGCTGCGGCCGCCT
>VZSZ01003845.1:179959-194346 GCA_013398815.1 Ibidorhyncha struthersii
GTCCCGCTCCGGCCCGGCGGGCCGAAGGCGGGGTCTGTGGGCCTCTCGGGCGCGGGAAGGCGGTGGCGGCCGAGGAGCGCCCTCCTGGGCAGGGCCCGTGCCGCGCTGACCGCCGGCCGCTCTCTCCAGGCGCCCCTTCCCGCGCCATGTTGCGGCGAAGCTTCTTCAGGGCGGGCCCCGACGGCGGCTGGTGCGCGGCCGAGGCCGGTGCCGCTTCTCCTCTTCTCCCCCGTCGCCGAACAAGGGACGGCTGCGGCGTGAGGACATGACGGCGCGCCGGCAGACCCCCCGCGGGGNGTGATGGAGGTACGGGTGGCTCCCGCGTCCCGCGGGTCGTACTGATGGGGGTGACCCCCCCCGGAAAATGAGGCTTTAGCCCCCAGTGCTGCCTGCTCTCCCTGCCCGGCGTCCTGGGCCTCGGACGGGCGTAACGTGCCGGACGCGGCCGGGAGGGGACCCGCGGGTCCCCAGGGCCCCTCCGGAGCCGTTTGCCGCAGGCGGTGCTGCGTTCGGGGTACAGCGGGTAGGGTGTGAGCTGGAGTGCAGGAGTGCAGGGTAAATACGGCTGTGCTCCCGTTGAAGGGGGGGAGAAAATTGAGGGCTGCCCCCTTCTCAGGTGGATCTATTCAGCAAACGATATTTAAATTAAAAAAAAAAAAAAAATCACGTTTTAATCTTCTGGTTTTCTGTTAAATGGTGCGGTTCACAAAGCAGGCTGTTACGCGATCAGCTAAACGCTTGTGATTAACTGAAGTCTTCTCCCTTCTTTATGTTTTTCATTTGTCTTTTTTCAGCTTGGTAGAAGACAAAAGGGTGGAGTGAAAAAGATTGCACGCCTTTAAAAATTAAGGGTAAGTGGTGCGTAACACAAAGGCTGTCCAGTGGAACTTCAACCATCTTGTTAACTCTCGAAGTGGTGTGTTACGTTGAGTATCTGCACTTGGCACCAAATACCTTTAATGCTACTTTCTGAGCGGGTGGTATAATCTTCTTACAAATACCTGTAACTATCACCTTTTTCAGTCTTTGTGGGTGGTGGTTTCATTCAGCCTGCCACAGGCGTTGCAAAGGTGGCTGCTGTGGCATCTTTGTGTCATTAGGTGGCAGAGAGAGACAGGCTATGTTCTACGCTCGTTTGTTCTGAAACCCGTGAGCACTCAGAGTGATTGATAGCCTGACATCATTTATAAATAGGCTGGTTAATAAGAGACTCTTGAGAAACGAAGCCTTCCCTATTTATTCTTTTTAATTGCCCTAAATGCGAGATTTGTGTGTAATAGACGAGAAAGGTGTCCTCTTTGACCTGTAGTGGATTTGCAGCATGAAGGCTGTGCGTGGCTTTCTGATTATTTAGCCTTGAAAACGGTAGGATCCTGTTGGTACGTAGGCTTGTATTGCAGAAGAATGAGTCAAAGCGATCTGTCTAAAGCCGCGTGGCAAGTTGGTGACATCACTGGGAGCACGTGCCGGGAGTCGCATGCTGGCAGTGTCGACCCTTTTCCTATCTGAAAGTAAAAATGCGCCTGTGCTGTGCATTTGTTTCTTTAGCTTCCCTCGCTTACTGGGCGCTTCACGTTTCTATCATCAGTAAAACAGTAACCATATAACCAGGCTTGAAGCGTGTCTAAATATGTAAAATAAATGCTGTATATATTTTCCACTTCTTTTTCAGAGAAAGCCGTGTGATGTGGCAGAGCCAGGAGGTCTTCTCAGAGACCTGAGGTGAGCAGCAGTGGATGCAGGTTCCCCTGTTGAATAGCTCCATGCCCCAGCTCGTGTTGCAGATGTGGCTGTAGTGCCATGTTTGTGTCATTAGGTGGCAGAGAGGAAAAGGCTACGTCTTTGCTTGTGCTCTGAAACCCGTGAGCACTCAGGAATGATGAACAACCTGACAATTATTTCTTGGTTTTTCCTGTGTTTTCTTTTTCTTTAATGTTAATCTTAAATGGTGAGGGATGGACAGCTGTGAAGGGACAGGGTACAGAAGCCAGCCCTGTCCTTCAGTGTGACAGTCATTCTCTTAATGAATATCTTGTTGATGTGACAGATAAGACACATGACTGACTCTTCTGCCATGTGTTCTACATTTTAGAAGTGAAACTATGTTTTACTAACATGCTATGTTAAAAGCTAATTCGGGTTTCTTGCCTATCATATCTTTTATTGTTACGGGGGGATGGCAGGCTCCAGTATTCTTTATTCTAATAGTCCCGAGTCCCTGGAGACTTGCTCTCCTGACACGTTAATATCATTAGGGGTCAGAGATGAAGAGGGTTTCCTGTGCCTGAAACTTGTAACTGTGCAGAGATGAGTAGCCTGACATTGTTTCCATGCGTACCTCTTTCTCCAGAGAATTGGTGGAAGGTAGAGCAAATTTCCTTTAGAAAGCAGTTAAAATGATGCCAATTTTAACTGCATCAGGGGAAGGTCCTTCCTTTTTTTTTTTTTTTTTTTTTCCNTATATATACAGAAACAATAGGGTTTGGATTTAGCATATGGAGAAAATTGCACTCTGTTCCCAGCGTTAATAAAACACTCGGCCAACAACATCTTGGCTTCTAAGGGTGCTGAGTAAGTTGGACCAGAAGGTGCAATCGGCAGTCTTCTGAAATGCAGCATTCTAATCATGCTGACGGAGGAAAGGGGAGAGGAAAAACAACTAAACAAACCACCCTCTCCCCCCCAAAAAAACCAAAATGAAGATCTGTTTCCTTCTTACAGTTACTTTTGAGAACAGGACTCAGTTCTGGAAAACTTGCTTCAAATGTTGAAGGTACGTAGGTATTAGTCATTTCTTGGAAACACTGGAAACTTCAAATGTGTTACCAAAACAGTCAGTGTCTGGGTAGAAGACCTTGGGTTGGTACATCCTGTCCCTTCTGACTTCTTATGAGACATGGACAAATTAAAAAAAAAAAAAAAATGCTACTAGGGCATACTTGCAGAAAGAACTTAAAATTCAGTATTTTTTCATCTTTTTTTTTTACTGACAAACATCTACTTTAGGTGGAGCACTTCCCAGGTTCCTTTATTTTGCTAATGCAGTAGTTTTTGTAAGCAATTTTAAACACTCTTCTGATTAACTTCTTTATTTCCCTTCTTCAAGTGACTTTTCTGAGCTCCCAGAGTGCATCCTTTTAAGGGCAGCTGTCAGTCGGAAAAAGACTTTTGTTGAGAGCTTACATTTTTATGTGTATTGGAGTGCCTGAGATTATCAGAGCAGGCTGTGCTACTACTGCAGTCTGACATGAAATGCTGCTAAAAAAAAAGGCTTGTGTCACAGATAATGAGATTGTGTCTTAGGCATAATGAAGAAAGAAATAAAAAGGATTGATTTCAGTAATCCAAGCAAAAAATTAATGCTAAAAACTGAAGTCTTTTTGAAGTTTTTCTAACTTCCAGTAAGTGCAGCCGTGGAATGCTTTGCCCTGTTTCCCAAGACATGGTCTAGCTTCCTTGAGCATCATGTTCTAGCTTGGTAACACAGCAGGCAAAAAAACCAAAATATAATTGAGCACAACGTGACTTTTTTAAGTTGGTTTCTGCTGTGTGTATGTGCTAGCATGATGACGAAGGAACTTGACCTCCACGGCGGTGAGCTGCTAGGGAGCACAGGTATGAACATATCTGAATAGTTCTGTGTGTCGCTCTCCTTTCGTGGGTGATGTGGTGGACATGAGCCTCTGCTGTGCTGGTGTTACTGGAACAAGTGGTGAGAGAAACTCTGGCTACACACAGATAGTATTGTGAAACTGAGAGGCTTTGCAGTGACTAATAGCTCAACAAAACCTGGCAGTGCTAAATGGTGGAAAATGTCCTCATTAAATGGGCATTATGAGGGCCAAAGGTGCCATTAACCAAGCGGGTAGCTGCTGGCTGCAAAATGAGCCATTTAATTGGGAAAAGTCACTGCCTACCAGCAGTGGCTTTGGAAAAGAATGCTAATAAGGTTGTTGGGGACATGGTTATGCAAAGAGGCATGCCTTAAGATGTGACTCTTCCATTTAAATTTCCTGACTTACTTTAACCCTGAAATACCTATTTGAGTTTTTCCAGCAGACCTTACTTGCATCAAGGGTCCTGCAGGGGTAGCGAGTGCCTAATGAGGCTCTCTTTAGAACTTTACTGTGTGAGCCATAGGACAGCTATTAAAATTTTCCTAATAGCATTTGCTGTTAACTGTCTTCCCAAGACTGAGCAGCAATCCCAGGCTATGAATATTCCTTTACTGAAGGAATTACCTGGCTCTCAGCTGTGGAAAAGATGAATATTCTGTATTAAAGTGGTTTGGGGAGAAATGAAAAATCTTTCTGCACATAAACTTTAGCCCGTCACCATTTAGAACTGGTTTATGTCATGGCTTCGAACACAAGAATAAGCCCAGCTTTTCTGCCTCAGCACTATTAATAGCTTGCTTCTGCATTGCTGTTGGCAAACTCGCCTTTGATTTTTAGGGAGCCCAAGAGCGAAAGAGTAACCAAGAGCAGGCTCCGGCTATCGTGCTGTTAAATTATCCCTTTCCTACATTTGCCAGAATGCACTGTGCCAGCCAGAAGATACTATTTTTCCAAACCTTTCTGATCTAGTGGCAAAGAACCTGTCCTAAATTAGTCTAATTTATGAGTGCCATCTGCCTCCTCTCGCTGCCGTTTGTGGTCCTGATCCACACAAGTTTGCAGGCACTCTGCTTCCACTGACTGCAGTGAAGGCAGTTAAGGTGTTTTGTGGTTCTGGACTGAAGCAAAATTGCTCTCTGAAGTTCCACTGTCAATCACGATAACCAAGTCCAGCTATAACTTCCCTAAAATTTGGTTTCATTATATGAAGCTTTTTTTTTCTCCGGGATATGAAAAATCTTTGGACAGTCCCAGGACAAACCTGATGTAATACATCATGCCATTAGCTGAAAATGTTGCCTCTGAAATTAAAAACAATTCTCTGTCCCGAGCAGCTGCAGCGCCTAGCTCAGAGAGTGAACAGCGGGGGTATGGCTTAACTTCTTAGGACTGACATTTATTGTTAACTTTTGCTGGCTGTATTTATTTGTTGTTGTTGTCTAACATCCTGGGCCTTTTTTTTTTTTATTTGCAGATTGTGCCATGAGCTTTAGAATGTCTAGCAAAGCTGGCTACAGCAGAAGAAACGGTTAGCAGTGTCTGCATTTGGAGATTCCCAAAACTTCATCTTTTCTCATAGAGGGCTTAAGAACACCTACAGCCAGCCAAAGTGCACACAGTGCCGCTTGTTCTGAACGTTTGCTGCAACCCGTGTACTCGTCAGTTAAAAGAAAATTAGAGCGGTTGTGCTCCCAAATGTCCATTCTGCTTTTGCTGTACTCCTGTTGAGTAGCCATAAGAGTTGTAATCCTGCCCTTCTCCCAGTCAGCTCCACTCATGCCGTTTTCACAGCCATATTCTAAAGCACTGCTGTTTCAGGCCATGTTTTCTCTACATGGCTAAGGATTTTTATTTTTTTTTTTTTTTAAAGGATAAATAAAGATGCTACCTACAGTAAGTGTGAAATGATTACGCTTGTGTATTTTTGTAGCGCCCCAAGTAATAGTAATTTGTAACCATTCAAGGAATTAAGACTTCTATTTGTGGCTATGAGGACCGGGATGGTATTTTACTTTGAACAATGAATGGTTGAAGTCTTGCTGCTTACCTCCATCCCCCTGGGACACAGATCTGCTGTGCTGCTGAAGCAGCAGCATCTGGTGAGATCAGATTGTCAGTCTTTGAGTGTTCTGGCTTTTCCTCTTTTTCCAGAGATGTGGGAAACCTGGGGAAGGCAGGCGCATAAAACAGCTTTGCCTTTAGTCATTTTTCTCCCATATTGTAGTGTAGCTTGTAAACCATAAGCACGGGTCTGAAAACACTTGTGCTTTTTATTAGTGATGAACAAAACTCTGTGCTCTTGGGGTGTGTGAGTCATAAGTGATTTCTGAGTATCCGCTGCTGGTACTGGGGTGTGCGGATCAGTAACACAGTAATGTGACAGTTCTTGTCTGAAGTTTCTTTATTTTAATATAGCTCTCCCGGCTAGTTCTTTAAAGCACAGGGGCTGCTTTTCTCCTTGAACTCCATCATAAATGCTTAAAGAGATCCTGATATTTAAGATTATGTGGATAAGCAAGGAACACGGTTGTTTTCCTCTCTTCTAGGTGCTGACCTGCTGCTTTATCTAATACTGCTGTGGGGGCAGGGAGCAGTGGGGATTAAGTGTAGTGGGAACGATGCTTATCTGGACAAAATTTACTAGTAAATTACAGAGAGGGGAGGGTGAAAAATGGCTTTCCCGAAAACCTGAGGAGAGGATTTGGCACGGTTGTTGGGTTCCTTTTTCTAATAGCAGAAGAAAATTTGTCGGTGGTGCTGGTTGCCATGGGAATGCAGGACAATAGCGGAGGAGCTGGGGTGGCTGCATGGGGCCTTCTGATGGAATTCCAATCCTCGCCTTTGCCCTACACCAAACGCTGCTCTGCAGGTGAAACTGCACACCCCAGTGCAGGGCCCGGAGCTTTGCAGCGTTCGTGTGGAACGAAGGGTGACTCCGAGGGGCTAAGGAACTTTCCACCCTTCAAACACGGAAACCTTACAAATGCTCAGCCTTCCCACAGATGAAGTCCATCGGGAAGCCAACTCCTCGGCGGGACGCGAGCTACGCTGCCTCCACGCTAGATTTAGAGTGCTGTTGACACTGAAACATTTCCTCCATAAATAATAGTGAGAGGTAATGATGATCCTATAGAACTAACAGAAGGAAATACTGATATCTCTGCTCCAAAGGGCTTATAAATCTGCAGCCATGACGCTACCGATTGCCTTCACAGGTTATATATACTGTCAGATGTCTTTTTTTTTTTTTTTTTTTGTGATTTTACTTAGATATACGCTCCACTTCACTAAGCAGTTGTTGGCGAGAGCGCTGGCATACGGTCCCTCAGCAGCAATACCATTGTGCTGGGAACAGAGCGAGCTCGGGGGAGTTTACATAAACTCTTCCTCTCTACCCGTAGTTTTAAAAATTGAGTATTTAAAGGAAACAGGCTATAGTTAGAGACCTGGTAGTATTTACACAGCCAAACAAATGTCTTGAAACCTGCTGAAAGCTCGCCTGGAAATTCATTTTAATAACGAGAGAGAAGCACTGGATTATTCTGGTATTAATCTTTAACTTCTGCAGTGCGAGCCCAGCGTGGTTTTAGGAGAATTAAACCAAGAGGTTGGCTTATCCCTGCTCTGAGTATTGTGGGCAGTAACACATGAGCACGTACGTTAACCCGTTGGAGCTGTTCATGTTTAGCCCTTTTCCTTTAAGCTATCCTTGGCCTTAGATGCTTCCAAAGCGACATGAGAGGGACTCGCCAGAGGGACTGGCCGGCGCTGCCAATTTCGGGCTGCGTGCAGGAGCGGCCGGGTGGGAGCCTCACACGAGCCACCGCATCGCTGTCTGGGGTCAGGCACTTAAAATAAAGGAATGAAAGAGTTGCCAGGATTCTCCGCTGTGGAAAGGACGGCTTATCCGCTTCCTAAGGTACAGCTGGATCTGATGGCGGATGACTCAGACACTTAAGGAGAGACTTTTGAATAGGGAAATCTACCTTTTTCTCCTTTTTAGATCACAAGCAAGCTGGTACTTAAAAGGCTGCTGTTTCACTATTGATGTACTGGTGTGATTCACGTAAAAGCTATTTATTTACATCAGAGAAGATTCATCAAAAGAAGATGTGACAAGTACAGCATGAATGATTCACTCCCATCTCTCTGCGCTGCTTTCCTCTTAATCAAGAAACAGTCAGGTGCGTCCAGCTGGGCTTCGCTTCCTTACCCTGTCATCTTCTTCCCCCGAGCCTGTTCAGCCCTGCTCCTGGTCTCCCAGCTCCGCAGCACGCTCCTGCCGACTGTGGCGATGATCCCGCTGGGCGGTGGAAGTCATGACGCTCGGTTTTCCGTGAAGGAGAAGGGGCTGCAGCTCTGCTGAACTCCCCTCTGCAGGGTGGATTTTTCCTGGGGCAAGAGAAGATGGGAGAAACGGACCTTCAGCCCTTGGACTTTGCTCCAAGACTGCAGATTCTAAACTCCAGGGCTGTGCTTCCCCCGTTAGGAATATTTGGTGTTTGAAATCTTCTTCCAGAGCAAAGTCTTGAGGTTGTTCAGCACGAGGGAGTGGTGCACTTCCATCTGGCTGGCCAGGCCGCTGAGGGTCATGCAAGTTCGGAGCTGCTTCTGCAGCTCCTCTTTCAGCTCCGGCGGTGCTCCGTACAGCAGGTAGTCCTGCAGCAACCCGCACACCTTCGCCAGGTTGGGCTGCACCACGTCGCTTTTGCACTGCTTCATGAGTTTGTCACATGTCGCCATACAGTCCTTCCCGTAGGTGCAGTCCACGTTCTGCTCACAGTGACGTCCCTTGAGGAAACCTCTGATTGTCATCTCCGTTGCCACTTTCCTCAGGTTGACCATTTTGAAGTCGTATTTGTCATTGTAGCCCACGTTCTTAAAGCTGGTCTCGCAGATGTAGAAGTTCCCGTAGGTCCCATGGAATATCTCCTCCACGAACTCCAGAAGGCCGATGGCGATCTTTGCCCGCCGGGGCCACGCCGGCGCAAACCACTGGTGGATGATTTGGTGGACGACCGAAGGCAGCAGCGACTGGACGAAGGGGGGGACATCCACTCCGTAGAGGGAGGTGTGGGGGATCTTCTCAGTGACGTAGAGGTCCCCGCAGTGCCCCAGCAGTTTGGAAGTGTGCTCTTTCTCGTGCAAGGAGAGCATGAGAAGAAACTCATTGAGCTGAAGAAGCGCCCAGATGGATTTGGCCTCTGCTAAAGACACTTTCCCATCCCGGTTCACATCTGCCATGGCGATGATCCGGCCCACCAAGGCTGCAAGAGAAGGCTGATCTCCCAGGCTGGACTGCGAACAGAAGAAGAGGCGGAATCAGACCCTCACAGCTCTCTGTGTTTGGGCTTCGTATCACAAAACTGAGCTGGAGAAGGAAAGGACTGAGCTTGGGAGAGGAGAACCGACCACCACACTCCAGCAAACCCAGTGCCGTACCGTTGCGTATGGTTGGAAGGATTCAGCTCCAGCAGACCCAGACGGGAGCGGGCTTTTGACAGCAAAGACCGGGCAGCGCTGCGGTCCCACCCTGGCAGCAGAAGCCCTGCACAGGGGTGATGGCCACAGCGGTGCCGGTGCTGCCAGGGCTGCCCCTGGGCTTGGGGATAAGCTCTGCCCAGCACAGATGCCACCTGCAGCCGCGCTACAGCGGCCTCCAGGGCTGCTGCTGCGAAAACCTTGCAAATAAGCATTCCTGGGCGAGAATGGAGGGTTTTCCTGGCTCTGCAGTGAGGGTAAGGAGCCCTGCCCAGCTCCCAGCTGCTGACGGGGGAGCGTGGCACAGAGGCGCTCTCGTTTAAGGGGAAGGAAAGACATGTTGAGCCTTTCTGACTTGCAAGGGGCATCCTGGGCCTGGCAAGATCCCGGAGGGACCTCCAGACTGACCTTCAGGAAATTGAGGAGCATTTCTTTGAACTCATCCATCGATGTCCCTCGTGTCGGTTTGTCAAAGAGGACTACGTCCCTCCTGGGCACAGAGTCTGGGTGGCTGTCTGCCCTCAAGGCTTCTTCGATGCCGCATTTGATGATCACCTCCCGCTCCCTCCAGAGCCCGCTGTAAACCTACAGCAACGGAGAGGGGACACGGCGGAGACAGGAGGAAAACAACAGCAAGTGCAGAGAACTGGTTTGTGGTTTGATTTGGGATGAGTACTGGGGATGGGGTGAGGAGAAGACGTGCGGGTGGGTGGAGGAGGACACTTCCCAGGTTTGATGCTCGCACCCG
This sequence comes from Ibidorhyncha struthersii, assembly GCA_013398815.1. Taxonomy (NCBI): domain Eukaryota; kingdom Metazoa; phylum Chordata; class Aves; order Charadriiformes; family Charadriidae; genus Ibidorhyncha; species Ibidorhyncha struthersii. The sequence continues at coordinate 189,806 of VZSZ01003845.1, forward strand.
TGCCCTGCCGTGCGGTGGTTTCCCCGGCGGGCAGAGACCTACCTGCTGGGTGGGAGAGGAGGAGAGGCAGTGCTGGAAGAGGAGGCTGCGCTCCTCACACAGGTCTTTGCACGTGGAGCCAGAAATGATTCCTTTCTTGTACTGGTCACACTGGGGAGGGGAAGGTAGAGAGAGGAGCTCAGTGCGGGCAGCTCCCTGTTTGCCCAAAGAAGTCATAGAATCATCATAGAATGGTTTAGGTTGGAAGGGACCTTGAAGATCATCTACTTCCAACCCCCCTGCCCTGGGCAGGGACACTTCCCACCAGACCAGATTGCTCAAGTCTGACGCATCCAGACTCAGTCCCACAGCTCATGATCTGGGGCACCCCAAACACGTGAGCTGGGGGCGTGCGAGCCCCCCGGCCTCCCGTGCTGCCACCAGCCCCACACCCATCACACTCCTCACCCCCCTTTCCTGCTGCAGGGCTGGCACACTTTGGTTTTTTCAATTTACCGCGTGTATCTAACAGCGTCATCAATGCCATCGCGTCCCCGGTGAGCCCATTGCCTCTGAGTTCCCACGAGTCTCTCGCACAAGAGAAAAACACTCCTTGAAAGAGGCACATCTGGCTGCAAAGCCACGCAGGCTGTTTGGAGGCAAGAACAGTACCTCTGACTGCCAACTATTTCTTTCTTTCCCGGGATTTTGAGGTTCTCGAGCCCAGAGGGGCTGCTCAGGGTCACCACCCCAATATCACTTTGGCCTTGGGTTTGGCAGCCTTGCGAGGTGCCACCAGCCACGGGGACCCCGGCTGTGCCGCACGGCGGGCAGGTGGCTTCGGGCGATGTCTACATCGTGGCAGCCGCTTTGGCCAGTTCAGGGTGTCCAGGAGAGGGGCAGTGCCCGTTGCTCAGAGTCCGGCCCCTCCCAGCACCTCCAGACACCCCGCTCTCTGCCTTCCAAAGAAATCCCAGCCCAAAATCTCTGCTCCGAGATCCAAATATTTCCACGGGCCCCAAATCAGGGACTTTAATGGGGCAGACGTGGGGAGAGGAGTGTGTAGGTGCACCCGGGGCCGAGCCCCAGCCAAACGGGCAGCAGCTGTGGGCAGAGCTCCCAGCTGCGGGCAGGGAGGGCCCTTTGGGGTGGCTGGGTGCCTTGGGCAAGGTGGGACCGGGCTGGCGGGGACCCCCCCGGGTGCTGCTTGGAGGGACCGAAGGGGATTTGCTCCTGCTGCAAGCCCAGGGGTTAGGGGAGCTGCCAGGGCGGGAGGAGAGGGCAGCGTGGGGCTGGGCGAGGATGAGGATGGACGGGCTTAGGCTGCTGTGAAACGGGCTGGCCTGGGTCCAGGCGGTGGCCGGGACAGGGACAGGGAGGGTGGCTCTGATCCGCAAGCCGGGGCAGCTCGGTGAGTCGGGAGCTGAAGGCATCCATCCCCGGGTAGGAGAGGCGGCAGCTCTGCAGCTTCTCAGCGAGAGCGCAACAGCCTCAGGGCTGGAAACAGGAGCTGCAGAAATTCACTGCATCTTTTCCCTCTTTTTGTCCTCCCCAGACATGGATGGGAATTAACCCTTGGACCTGCTCGCAGGGGACACGGCCAGACACGGCATCTTAAACCCCGAGCTCAGAGGAGGAATTAGCGCCTGAGACCCCGTGGCCAGAGTCATGCAGAAAATCAAATTAAACGATAGTCGCTGTTGTTATGGCAATTCCTGCCTCCCTTCTCTGCTGAGGGATTGATGAACGAGGCGTTTTCAGCCAGAGCCTGGCATCCCCCCTCCTCACCTGGGCTGGATGGGCAATCTGCTCCCCTGCCGTAGGGCAGCCACAGCAGTCCTGGGGGAGCCCCGCTCGGCTGCCGGACCCGGGGATGCTGTGGGGAGCCGGCTGCACCCCACTGCAAACCCCAGGCAGAGGCAAAACGCATCAAGCCAAGCTCCCGTGAGGGGTCTGCTCTCTGTGCAGGCTGGTGCTTTCTTTAGGGCACGCCAGCAGTTACCAAGAGGCACCCACGGACCGGCTGCTCCCCTGTTTCCTCTGGCCCTGCGGAGCTCTGGGGGGGGCTGGCATGATGCTCTCCCCACCCGCAGACCCTGCGCTGACACTGCAGCTTCACCTCCACAGACATTAATCTGCCCACGTCTGCCTGGCCTGCCCTGGCCCGCTTCCCTCCGACATCTCATTAAATTGTTTCACCGTCGCCCTGACGGGATAAGGTCACCTCTCCGGCTCTGAGCTCCGCGTGACGCCGGGGATGGTGCCGGGGAAGCAGCTGCCAGGAGAGCTTCTCGGCACAGGTCTTGTGCGGAATGCTGCCCCGGCGCTGCCTGCCCGGCTGCAAAGCACCGCACAGGGCTCAGAGGGGGCTGGAAATGGGGGTCCCACCCCGAACCGGGACCAGCGCGGCCGTGGGGGCTGCTGACTCACGATTATCATCCGGCAGACGTGGCCGCGGCAGAGCTCGGAGTAGGACGAGTAATGCATGTACGCCACCCAGCTGCCCACGAAGATGCCCAGCCACACCACCAGCAGGTATTTCACCTTGATGCCCGGGAGGCGACTCTGGAAGGAGAAGAAAATGCAGGTGAAGGCCAGGGCTCTGCACGGTCAGCGGCGGCTGGGCAAGGACGACTTCTATACAAACCAAACTGAGCATTGGTGAAACCTTCGGCCTTTTTTCTATATATTCGCCAGTCCATTATGCAACTCCTGCTGCAAGTAGGTCACTTAAAATTCCCTAAAAGCAGGGAGATTACAGCTCTGGGCTGCAAGGAGCTGGATGCCGTGCATCCCCACGCCCAGGAGCTGCGGCTGCGTACGCTGCTCTCCTGCCAGCGTGAGGGCAGAGCCCGCTGCCCGCTGCAACCCCAGGGTTCACCGTCAGGGCTGCCGCAGGCTCTGCTCCCGCTCGGTGAGACCCTTCTCGGCAGACCCCCCCCCCTCGCAAAGCCCCACGGGCACGGGAGGCTGCCGTCGCCAGCTCCCGCGTGGGAGCGGGCGAGTAACAAACCTGGAAGAGCACAGATAATACTCCATGCAAACATCTCGGAGGCTCGCAGTGTGATTTTTCTTTTCCTGGCTTCACTTCTTCCCTTCTGCCCCTGTAACAGCAGCACTGCTGCCATCTGCCCCCCCCAACCCCGCAGTATGGGCTGTTTACCTGACCCCTATAACATGATGCAGATCCCCGGTGATTCCTAAGGACAGGGAATTAATCCTTGCATCAAACACCCCGTTCCCTCACGTTTCTATAGATAACTCCTGCTTCACGCTAGGCCAAGAGAGCCCTTGGCCAGTGGCCACCTCCAAACCCTCCTCTCTCCCTGCACGGCATCAGCCGGTGAGACCACGACCCGCTGCTGGGATAGGGCTGGATCTGAGCGGATGCGGCACCGTTACAACCTGCCAGGGATCCTCGCTTGGGTCCTGTAGTCCAAAACCGCTCCCACCTCCAAAATGCCACAACCCCGGCCCCTTGCCGAGCGCTGTCTGTCAGGGCTCTGCCCCGTGGCAATAACCGGAGCCGGTGGAGCCTCCTGCCCTCCTGCCGCACCGGCTGCAGCCAGCGACTTCGCTCACCCCGGCCCCAACGAACGGGCTTCGCAGGAATCAGCAGGCGAGGGTGAAAGCAGGCAGGTCGTGACATTTTGCATGTTAATTGGCAATGGTGAAATGTGAAGCGGGCCACGATGCCCCGTTTGCCTGTCGAGCAATGGCACCGCTAATTAACGCCTGTTAAAGAGAACCCGACCACGGTGAGGACTTGGCGACAACAAAGGATGGGTGGCTGCTCCTGGGAGCTGAAAACCAGCTCAAGTCCCTGAAGTCAGACATACACCATGAGACCCCCCCCAGCACAGCAGCCCTCCGAAAACTGTCCCATGGTGGGTACGTGACCCATCAGGCCCCCTGCCCTCAGCAAAGGGCACTGTGCCATGGACTCCCCACTAGAGACACATCTTGGGGCAGCAAAGCCCCGGTATGGCCAAAATATCCCTCTTTGCTTATTGAGACCTAGAATCCATCATGGTCCCGGGGCAGAAGGGGCATCAGGACCGTGGCATGGGGAGCACTGGCTTCATGGTCCCTCTAAATCGTGGTAAGAAACGCGGAGGTGCGGGATGCATTGCAATGAGAGGTTCCACTGGGCTGTGGTGATATTTTGGATTCATAGCTGGTGCTAAGGGTTCCTCCAGGACATCAGTCTCTGGGCTCACGACCTTCCCTGCCCATCACTGCTGGCAGCCTGCACCAAAGGGCGTTACCTTCGCTTGTGTGAGATGCTGTGTTTAGTTTTAGGGTGACCCTGGGGGTCCTGGAAGTGACTTTGGGCTGGAGCTGACTTCGAAGGCAAAATGGATGCAGCATCACAAAATCCTGCTCCGTCCCCGTGGTTCCCCTGCAGCGCCCGGGAGGACACGGGGGTTGTTTCATGGCCGGTCCCGGCAGTGGAGACCGTGCCAGGGCTGGCCGTGCTGCCAGGGGCGGCTTGGCGTGGCTGTCACCCCCCCTCCCATGGGATATCTGCGCAGGCGACCCTGGCACAAGAGCTACCCCCC
>VZSZ01003845.1:208732-231284 GCA_013398815.1 Ibidorhyncha struthersii
CCCCCTCCAGAAGCGGAGGCTGTGCCAGGATGGCTGCCCACAAGGAGCATGGCGGCCTTGCAGCTGCCCGGGGCACGCTGGTGACTGTCAGGCCTCGCTGCCCGTGCCCTCTGACAGAGCTCCCGGGGTGGTGGCTGAGCCGCTGCTGGAGAAGAACGGCTCCTCTACATGCGAAGGCACATTTTTAAGGGCAGAGCTGGCACTTCCCCTGTCAGCACGGGAGAACTCGGGCTCCTTGCTTTGCTGTCCCTTTGCTCTTTACCTACTCAAGCCACCCTTGTCCGGGCCAAGTTACGTGGCTGTGGGGCAAAGGGGAGCCCTGTTGCCTTAATACATCCTTTTGGATCAAAGGTGTGGCAGCGTCTCAGCTGGTGGAGCTGGACTTTGCTTTGTGGTGTGGCTCTTGCAGGCAGGGCTCAAGGTGGAGCAGGCGGGCACAGGGCACCACCATGCTGCCTTGCGGGCTCTGCCCTGCCTGCCCCAGCCGATAGGCTGCCATCATCAGCTCAGGTGCTGTGGCCCCAGGCATTGGAAACAGCAATCTGCTCTGGGATCTCCAGCATAGCTCTGTTTCCAGCTTGGGTTGCCTTGGCTGGCTCAGGAGCAGCTTTGCAGCTTGGAGAACTTACAATGTTAGTTATGGAGACACACTCTTCTTCTCCACCCCTAGACTCTGTAAATCTCCTGTAAACTTAAAGGAACTCCTTGGGAACAAGAACTCCTTGCGCTGAACATCTCTTCATCTTGAAACTTGGAGCTGAATTTTGGCCAGAACTGCCCTTTTCCTGTAACTTAAGCCCTTAGTTTCCATGTGCTGGCACTGGGTGATGATCCTGGTCATGTATCCCAGCCCGTGGGAGGTCTGTGGCTGAGGTGATCCAGTGAGTTCGTTAGTTCTGTATCATCCCAGTCTTATTCTGGCTGGGGAAGGGGGTTGGAGCAGAGCACATGCTGGTGGACAGACAGTGATAACACATCGCTGCCTGGCGCAGAACACCCCATCCTTGTTGTGCTCCTGGCTCCAGTGCCAAGCTGGTGTGACTTGGAAGAGGTAGCCCTCCGTGTCTGATAGAGATAGAGCTGTTTATCTAGTGGCGAAACCTCTTGCAAGAGCTTCCAATCCGGTAAGCACGCTTCATTAATCCTTGAAAATCAGAGTATCCTAAAAAGGCCTCTGTCACAGGCTGCAGAGCAGAGCACATGAAGCAGGGGCTGCTGGATTTCAAACTCAGGCTGTTATGGATGCACTGAAAAAGCACATTGCCTTTCATTTTTCTACTCTCTCCTTGCATCTGGCAATAAGTGCATCAGACTTGCAGCTCTCTGCAGCTGTGACTGGATCATTCATACCAGTAGAGAAGCTGTTTGCAGGGTTGAAGGGGAGTAGGACCCACCTGCTTAACCCTGTGGATGACGTGGCCAATTCAGCAGGGCTGCCGGTCACCTGGTGGCTCTTCGCTTGCTCTGAGCTCTGCCCCTTTGCCTCTTTCAGTGGCTCAGGCCTCATCTTGTGCAAGGAAATGCTGGCTCCTTACTGGCAGGAGGAAGTTTGGTGGCTGCTCTTGAGTAATGTGTAACCAGCCTCTCCCGGCAGCTACGGAGCAGCGTGACTTCCAGAGCAATGACCTCTTTTTTGGTTGGCAGTCGGAAGGGAGGAGAAGTGGGATTTAGGTCAGACTGGTGGCATGGCATCCACCATGACCTCACCGATTCATGTCACCCTGCCTCTACTCACCTGTCCCCTTGTCTCTTCACCTGGACTGCACTCGTAACCTCAGTGCAGGCCCGTGGTGGTTGGGAGCTCTGAACCTCCCCATGTCCTTTCCCTGGGTGCGGCTCTAACCTTTGCAGCAAGTTTGAATGACCCAGGACTGATAGCTGCAGTGTCACTCAGATGTGTCACCTGCGGACATTGTCCTGGCCTGAGCTCCAGTGTCAAAGGTGGGGCCTAGGCAGTCTGTGTGGTGGGGCACCCCCTGGAGATATGAACCCTGGAGCGGGTAGGAGCAAACCAGGGAAAGTTGCCTTGAGAGAGGCACATGGTTGAAGAGTTGATGGCAGAGATGGGGAGACTTTTGGAGAACAGATGCTGGGAGCTGCTGCCAAGTTAGGATAAGGTGCTGTCTGGATGCTCCCCTCCCACCCCCGGTGACAGGGATGCTTCCCAGGCTGATGGTGCTGTGCATCCCTCTGGCTGGACCCTGTTACACCTGTTACAGGGGAGAAGCTGACACTGTCCCTCTGTCTCCTGCAGGGAGGCAAGATCCATCCTCTGTCCGCCCGGGAGATAGTGGGCCCTGAGGCAGGGAGTCCAGGTGCTTTTTGGAGGGCAGGTCAGCTCCTGAATCTGCTCTAGGGGAGAGCAAGGCAGAGCTGGTGGCTGTTCCTGGGGCCTTTGTTCACGTGCAAGCTTCTCTGCCTCCTGTCCTGGCGAATGGCTGCTCCCCTGCCCAAAATAGCCCCTGTGTGCTGCCAGCTTCTGGCTGTGTCCTTTGGCCCAGTTGGAGGGTCCTCAGCTCCCACCTGTCTTGGGGTGGCATAGATGGGACATGCTCCCATGGGCTGGCAGAGTCTCGGCTGGTGAGCCTGGGCTGGGTGTGCTCAGCAAGGGCATGGCAGCCGCATCCATGTGTTGGCAGCGCTGAGTGGAGCTTCTGCCAGGTGGGGTCCCAGCCCTCAGGCACAGGGGAGGAAAGCTGGGAGCTTTGTGGACAGACCTGTAGATCCGCTGAGGAAGTGAACTGACAGGCAAAAGCTATTTGTTTGAAGATGGGTTTGCTGGGGGCACCTAGCCTCTGCCAGGCTGTGTGGGGAGCATCCCATTTGCCACTCGCATCCTTGCGTTTTACAGGGAAGTGTTTCTCACCTTCATTCTCCTTCTTTCTTGGACTCCCCTGGGGTAGCAACACCCCATGTTTGTTTGTATCATTAAGCAACATCTTCCAGCACTGCAAGGAGCAGAATGGGCAGAGCCTTCTTTGGGTGATAGCAGGCTAATATCCATGTGCTGGGGAGTGGCAGCTCCTAGGAGAACTGTTTGAACAACTTGCGGGGCTATGCTGATTGCAGGAGGAAAACATTGGAAGGAGCAGAGCAGGCTACAGCCGTGGCACAGGGAGAAACAACAGCAGTAAGTGGATAGGACTGGCAGCAGGAGGAGTCCTTGATTCAGTGTTGAAACAAGTGTCTGTCCTTCCTGGACTTTGGAGGGCTTCTAGTTTGCTCTTCATGTGCAGGGCTCTTGCAGTTGTACTAGGCTGGACTGACCTCTTCCAAAAATCTCGTAGTATGCCTGGTTGTGAGCTGGTGCTGTCAGCTTGAAGGAAGCATGGACCATCAAGTCTAGCTGTACCAGCCTCAAAGTTACAATCAGCTTCTCCCAGGCTTCTAGTGAAATTCCTACACTGGGAGTGGACAAGGCTTAGCATGCAGCTGAAGCACCTTGAGCACATGGGACCATGCAGGACAGACATTTGGATGGACCACAGGGCAAGTGAGACTGGAGATTCTCTGTCACAAAGCTCTTCTTGTCTCTTCCTACCCATGCTGGGTGTAGCAGACCCTGTCACCTCCCCTGCCCTGCTGCTGACTGCTCTTCTCTTCTGCAGAATCATCAGAACTGTGGTCAAGACCTTCAAGTATTTCTTTGGCCTGAGGTTTGAGGTGAAGGGACTGGAGAACTTCAAGGTGGAGGGCCCTGCTATCATTGTGTCTAACCACCAGAGCATCCTCGACATGATGGGTGAGGAGCTGGTGGGAGGGAGGGAGCGGTTCTCTTGCTCACCACCAGAGAAATGCTGCTTGCATCTCCTGGCTGGTCTGTGCTACCAAGCCAGCTGGTCCAGCTTTCTCTAGCAATGCTGGTTGCAGGAAGGGTCTCTCCTCACTCTGAGCAATCGTACCACGTGCAGCACCCCAGGTACTGCTCAGCTTCAGGTGCTTCTCAGCTCTCTGCCTCACTGATAGCCTGGCTGACCTTGCACTCGTATCAGCCTGTCAGGCAACCAGGCCTGAGTAGTGGCCCCACTGGGCACCCCGCAGCTGAGGAGTGAGCTGCCTCCTGAGGGGTCTTGCTATGATCTGCACCCACCCTGACCCTGTAATTCTGCCCCGTGCCGAGTCTTTCTGCTCTGTTGATGGCAGCAGAAACCAGCAGAGAAATGAAGCACTGGTCTGTCCCTGGAACTTTCCAGCTCAGATTCTGTCTCTTGTCCCATCTGAGTGCAGGATGGGGGGCTGGTGGCTGCTAGGTCTCACCCTCTACCATCACATTAGGGCTGATGGAGGTCCTGCCTGACGACTGTGTCCAGGTGGGCAAGAAGGAGCTGATGTACGCCGGCTCTGTGGGGCTCATCATCTACCTCGGTGGTGTCATCTTCATCAACAGGAAGAGCACCACCAGTGCCAAGATGGTGATGGCAGAGGTGGCCAAGAGTATGACAACTGACAATGTGAGTGTGACTGTGGCATGTGTCTGGGTATCCTGGGGAGGCATGGGGGGATGTGGCACTCCTGGTGCTGGCTCTCCTGAAGTTAAAGCCACCTGCAGACCTTAGCAAGGCTGGCTGGTGGCTCTGCCAGCAGGAAGGGGGCACTGCAAGTGGATTGCTGGAGCACAGCCTTATCTCCCCTTGTACAGGTGAAGGTGTGGGTGTACCCAGAGGGCACAAGGAACTGCACGGGGGATTTGCTGCCGTTCAAGAAAGGAGCATTTCACCTTGCTGTCCAAGCACAGGTAACAGCGCTTTGCTCCTGCACGGGAACCCTGAATGCTTTTGCAGTGGCATTGCAGACTGGTCGTGCAGTGGTATGGTTTATTTGCTCTCCGGTGAGCTGTGTCCCAGGTCACAGCTGAGTTCCTCTGCTAAACCACCATTAGGTGTCGTAAGTGCTGCCCAGCAGGAGCCAAGAGCCTTTTTCCATCCCCTGCAGGAGTGACTTGACCCCTGTGGATTGGGGGGGCTGCAGACAGTGGAGAAGCTGCCTTGTCCTCTCTCCTGACTGCTCCAGCCCTGCATTCCTGGTGACCCATCTGGAGGGCACAGCATAGGAGACTGGGACATTAACCCCCTAGCTCTAGGCTTTGCAGGCAGTGTCTGTGCCCTGCTCCTGCGAGCATGGCTGCAGCAAGAGCTTGCTTCTGGCAGGGAGCCCAGCGGGTGCTGCGCTTTGTGAGCTTGCATGGGGAATCCCAAAGCTGTTGATGCATTTCTCAATTCCCCAGGTTGCATGAGTGTAGTGTTGATCCAGGATTGTTAATGATAGCGCTTTAGAGCAACATCTGGGCTTCCTGTGTGTGGAAGTAGCTGCTCCCTCCCCGACAGCCATATGGCACTTCTTGGTATGTCTTAAATGCCTTCTCTCTCCAAAATGACAAGATCCGTGAGCAGTTAGTGGAAGAGCAGACAAACAGCTCCTTGGCTTCAGACAGCTAGATCTGTCAGGGCTCCTGAAGGAGTGGTGGTGCTTGCCTGGGTGGAGATCTGGAGCAGCATGCTGGGGACACTGAGGAACTGGCTGTGCTGCCTGGGCCCAGGTGGCTGCTGGAAGCTGGGCCACCCGGCTCCCAGGGGCTGGGGACTAGGTGCTAGAGAGGTGGCTGGGAGGAGGTGGATGCCTTGCCTTCCCATGCATGCTCTGCCTTGCTTCTCAGGACTGGGATGACTCCAGGCCTGAGGGGAAACTGCTTTCCCTAAAAGAGGTGTTATAGCAGGGATCCTGGAGAAGGGAGTAGGTGCCAGATCTCTTGCTGGGTTTGATTGGCCAAGCCCAGGGTGTAGCCTGTGCTGTACCATCCTCATTCCTGCCGAGGTGATGCAACCAAGGCAGGGGCTGGTGGCTGCTGGATGGAAAGGACAACAGTGGAAATGGTACCCACTTCTGCCAACACTCCCCCTGAGTCACTAGCTGTAGATTGTGTCTGTGTTATCAGCACTGAAATAATGACTCTGTTCCTGCCCTCCTGGCTGTGTCTCTGCCTGTCTGAAGCTTCCCTGAGAGCAATTGGTTGCAACTGGTGACTCCTTTTCTTAGAAGCTGAAGGCACACCAGCCGGCCTGCCCCAAACACGTTCTTGTACAGCACAGCAAGGCCTGTCAAAACAGGCATCCTCCAATGTTTGCAGGTCAGCAAATATAACTGGATTTTGAAGCCTGGCTTGGGACGAGGAGCCCCGAGAGCCAGTGCTGACCTGAGGCTGAGGTGTAACTTGGCCCCTAGTGCCTTGAATGTCCCTGTGCCTTGAGATGCTGAGGAGTGGATTTGATCCCCTTTGACTCCTGAGTGTGGCAGCCTTTGGAAGTGGGTCTTGCTTGTGGGGCTGTGTGTGCCCTGTGTGTGTGAGAGCCAGGCCAGGCCAGCTCTGCTGCATGGGATTTGCTGCTTATTTCTGGCCTGCCCTGCCCTGAATTTCTGCGGTGCAAGTAACTCCTCTTCCTTTTCTTCCCAAAGGTCCCAGTGATCCCTGTGGTATATTCCTCCTTCACCACCTTCTATAACCCAAAGACGAAGTTATTTACATCAGGTACTGAAGAGCGTGAGGGTCTTTACAATCACTCGGAGGCAGGGTTGATGCCATACCCATGTGGCGATCTGGTTCACAAGGGTGTGGGAGGGAAGTGGAGCTGGGGTGACCAGGAGGAGTTCCTCTGGGAGATGTGTGGAGTAAGTTCAAAGCACTTGGCACCAGAGCCTGGGCAGGGCTAACTCAGGAAGGAATCTAATTAAATACAGTGAGGGAAGTTTTCATTAAAAATTGAATACCACCTCTCCCTCTCATAACTGGCACAGTCTGTCATTTGTGAGGGTTTGGGGAAAGCAGGAGGCATGCTCTGCCTCCTGACCTTTGAAAGCAGGGACCCATCTGCAAGCAAACCAAGGAAGGTGGTCATATCAAAGCTCAGAAGTCTGTCAGTACAAGTGCTGGGCAGAAATTTGGCTTTCAGTCAACTTGGAGCAGTAACTGTCATTTTTGCAAGGAAGCATGCTTGCTGTGCTCCCTGCCTGGGTGGCTGGAGCCAGCCACAGGTAGAAGAGTTGGGTAGAAGCAGATGGAGGGAGCACCTGGTGCAGGTGGTGTCTGGCATGGCCCTGGAGCTGAGTGGGTCCATAGCCCTCGGCTCCCCCTACTCCTCTTGGCTGGTGGGTGAGGGCAGAGCAGTGACACCAGCCTTGGAAAGAGGCAGGCTGGAGTGTTGGTCTGGGGCACAGAGGAAATACTCTGCTGCTTGGCACAGCTCTGCAAGGGCAGAGTCTAATCCCCACAGCAATCTCTTACCCCTGAGACCAGTGCAGCCTCCACCGGCATGCCAGGGATGGATACCTGAAGCCTTCTGAGGGGCTGAGGGCTGTGCTGAGGCTGTCCATGGCGGGTGGAGCAGGGGTCCTGGGAGGGCACAGGTGCTTCTGTGGTGTGTGGGTTTCTCACAGGCTGTTCTCTTTTTTCCTAGGGAAAATTAAGGTTGAGGTTCTGCCTCCAATAGAGACCAAAGGCCTGACATCAGACGATGTGTCCGAACTCACTGACAAATGCTTCTGCACCATGAGGGAGACCCTCTTCAGGCTGTCAGGCAGGCCAAGCGAGGCAAAGAAGTCATCCTAGATGCTTCTCCAGTGGCATCACCATGTGGTGGTGACTGAAGGGACCTGTCTGTTGCCAAATACCGAAGGAGCTTCTCTTCCTCTGCAGTGACTTCTAATTCTGGGAATGCCACAGACTGGCACACACAGGGTGTCCAGCCAATGCTGAGGTTCCCTGTTGAGTGGATTTCTCTTATGGGTTCATTATCTCACAATGAAACGTCTCCTTTTTCTGAATTTCTCAGGCATCAAACTTGTGCTACCAAAGGGCTCAATGACCAGAGAGGTGAGTTCCCCCAGCTCAGGCAGCTGGTGTGGGGCGACGACAAAAACCTGGCTGGAGGCTGGACTCTGCCTCATGCGAGTGTCCCTGCACCCATGTTCCTGCAGGTTCAGCTCGTGCTGGCCTGGCCCTGTGCCATCCCTGACAGAAACCACCAGGCAGCAGTTTGTATCTCCACAACCTTGATCCTGTTCAAACAGGGCTGAGAATCGGGTAAAAATCCAGAGTCTAGCTCTTCAGCAGGGTGGAGAGTGCGGCGTCCTTCCTGGGCAGCCTGGAGCACTTCCATCCGGCACAGTGGAGCTCACGGGCGGTCTCTGGGGCAGGACTTGTCTCCTTGAGAGGTGCCCTTGGGTCACAGCAGTGTCTTGTGCTGGGGCTTTGTGTTGCCCAGGCACTCCTGAGCCACGTCTTTCACTTCTGAAGAAAGCACCTAGGGCCAATAACCTCAGCTGGGCTGCAAAGGGGAATGTGTGTGGTCAGTCAGCTTTATAGTGTCTCTTTGGGCTTGACGGCTGTGTCTGAACAAGTGCCCTCGCTCACGGAGGGGCACAGCAGTGGGAGGGAAGCTGCAGTCTGACCAAGCCAGCATATATGATCTGGGCAGAGTTTAGCTGAATGCTCTCCAGCCTTGCCAGTTTAGTCATCCTCTGAATGAAACCCCGTGCTTGTTTCTACCATTCAGAGCCACCAGCTTGATTTTAAAAATAGAACAGATCTGTCGGAGTCCTGGGCAAACGTGTCCTCACATGTGACTTGTTTGTGGCACACCTCTGGGCACTGTGTGTGCTGTGCACCTGGGTTGGCTCAGAGCTTCCTTGGTGTTGGGAAACTGTGCTGCCAGCTCCCTGCTGTGGTTCAACCATGTCACAGTAGTGCCTGCAGTAGTTGTCACAGATGCGGAGGGCTCTGTCATGCTTGTTTTGCCACTTGTCATGGTCAGCAGTGGCCGAAAGATGGTGCCTGTCCCATGTGTCTTTGTGGATCTCAGTGGAGCTGCTGCTCTGCAAGGCTTGTAAAAACTCCTGCGGAGCTGCAGGGTGGGTGAGCTGCAGCTGTAACGGGGCTCGAAAGGCTTCAACTCTCCCTTTGGGGAAAACCGGCTCCTTCCCTTGTTCAGATAAAGGGCTTTCCCCTGTGCTTTGGTGTGACGGACCAGCAGGGCTCCTGGATCCCTTGCTGGGAGCCACAGAAGTGTCGATGACCTCTGTGTAGAGCAAGGCTGGGTCAGGTCCATGGTTCCAGGGGGTGACCTTCACCTCTAATTCGGGTTCAGGGAGGCTTTAGCTCTCCTGTTTATGGCGCAGGGTGTATAACCTTGAGATAAACTGCCTGGGGCTACGTGGCTAACTGACACAGCTGGCTTTTGCAGCCTGTCTGGGCTGTGTTGGTGGAATTGCAGTCATACAGCATTTGGGGGCTAAAGCCTATGGCAGGGCGGGGGCGGTCCTGTAGAGCCAGCGGTCCCCAAGGGAGGGAGCCCTTGGGCTGAGCTGGTGCTGGCGGTGGCCAGGGGGGCTTTATCGGAGGGGCCTTACAGTACAGACTCAGGGTCAGACCCGCTGTGGGGACGGGTCAGGGTGGGAGGATGGGGACTGAACCAGCACTTTGTAAGGGCGGCAGATAAAGGGCTGTCATGGAGGTTGAACGCAGGAGGGCTCCTGGTGGGGGATAACCACGTCCTCGGAGTGACTCTTGCAGCATCCTTCCCTAAAAGGAGGGAGCGGTGCCTCTGTGTGCAGTTGTCTGCTGTTCACTTTTAATTGGGTTGAGAATAATGTATTATGCTTCAAAAAAAAAAAGTATACCTTTGGTTATTTAAATAAAGAAGACTCCTGGTCTTGTGTGGGAGCAGGGGGAGGAGGGCTGCCACGGGAAGAAGGGCGCTGACCCTTCAGCTCTTGCAGGGGGGGTGGGTTTGGTGACTGAGGGGGAATGGCAATGTCTTTGTCCCCACCCTATGTCCCACAGGCAGAAGGGCTGTGCTTCTGCACCACAGCCTCACACTGAGCCACAGGCTGGCCTGAACTAGGAGGACAAATGCCTGCAGGGACCTGTCACAGGGGAAGAGGAAGGTGGTGCCTTTGTGGATGGGAGCCTGTGTCAAAGCCAGGCCCTGGAGCAAGCACCTTCCCAGCCAGTAACGATCCCACAGCCTCGGTGTGCGCAGCAGGGGAGGGTTTATTTTGGTACAGCCCCTGCAGCACACTCTGGCAAGCTGCTCCTCCTGCAGCTATGCTCTAGGCAAGTAGAAAAGCGTTGTACCAGGTTGGTCATGTCTGCTCTGATGTACCCGTGTCCTTGTGCCTACCTCCCTCCCAGCACTGTTTACTCAAGCCCATGTGCTGCGGGCTGACAGGGCAGTGGCTGTCGGGTCTAGGAGAGACTGGCCACCCTGACAGCCAGTGCTCCTGCCAGTGTCAACACGCGGGTGTGCCAGGCCTCGGTCCCCAATCCAGGCATGCAGAGGACTGTCCCTCCCTCCTTGGCCTCACCCTGTTGGCATTACTGAGTGGCACAGGTTTGTCCCTGTCTGCTTGGTGCTGTTGATGGGAGTGTTGCAGGGAAAAGATTTCTATTAAAGTAAAAAAAAAAAAAACAAAAACAAAACAACACAGACTCTGCACCTTCAGGCCCATGTAAAAGCTTCATCCTTGTTACTGCTCTGTAGGGCCCAGGGATGGTGCAGAGGGCTGAGCAGGAGCAGGTAACTTCAGAGCGAGCTGCTGCTGTTGCCATGTTCGGAAGCGGTGAGGCAGCAGCCCACCTCCAGCACCCGAGGAGGGAGGCTGGTCCCAGAGAGCAGAACAGAGCAGCTCCCTGTACCCAACCAGCGCAGTACCTTTTCAGGGACCAGTTTCGCCCATCCCCTGCTGTGATGGCTGGCTTGGGGCTGCCCCTGCTGCCACGAGTCCTTTTTGGCCATAGTCCTGCAAATGCAGGACTTGCCCACACCCCCTTTGGGTGGGAGCAGGTAGGGGAAGCATGGGGGCAGCTGCCCTGCCTGGGCCAGGGCTGTGCTCCTCTGGGAGATGATATCCCAGGGTAATGCCAAGTAAAAGTCAGGCAAAGCTGAGCACCACACGGTTTCACGTACAGCCAGTCTCTCTGGCACAGCCAGACAGGCACTAACGGCACGAGGTAAGGCATTTATTTTCTGCTGCTCCAGAATGAAAGGGGTGAGATGCTGAGCACTCGCAGTCCAGTTTGCTAGTAACTGTGTGACCTTTGATAAGGTGAGCTGGAAGAGAAAATGGAGACGCTGACGGGAAACCAGTCTTCTGCTACCCTGTGCCTTCCTGTAGATGATGTGGCTTCATCCTCACCCTGGGGCTGGAAAGTGAGATTAGAGCTACGGATGCACTCGGCTTGCTCCAATTCCTCAGGTGCTCAGCTAGAGTTCATTCTTGCAGGAACCTGAGAAGATGAAAAACAAACAAGAAAACCCCAATGTTGTTAGCTTGGGGTTTTTTTTGTCTCTTTTCCCCAAGAAGGATGAGGTTGACTTCAACATCTGTAACTGTCACCCACGCTTGCTGCTTTCCCTTTGCCAAACACCCCCAGGCTGGCTCTGTCCCACTACATTTGGGACAGTCACTCTCTCCTCCCTGGCATGCCACAGTCCTCAACAGCCTCAGCTGGGCAGGGGAAGTCCTGTGCAAAGTGTCCCAAGGAGGTGGGAAAGCCAGTGACAATAGCAGTGGCTGCTCCAGGCCAGGAGTCTGGGACACGCAGCCGGTGGCTCTGTGTGACAGTAATTGGAAGAAGGCACTGCTGGTCACCGAAGTCCCCAGTGCCTGGGGAGCTCCATGGGCTGGAGAGGGGACCACGTGGGGTGGCTGCGGCACAGCTACGTGCTGTTGTGAGTCTGTCATGCCACTAACTGGCTGTAGTGTCACAGCCCAACATGCCCTGGGCTGAGCTCGGGGTAATTCACACTTAGGGGGGCTCGAATGGTTATGGCTTAAAGAGAGCCGAGCTTGTGCCTTCACTGGTGGTTTAAGGAAAAGAAAATTATTTTTAGTCCTCACACACATCCCTACAGGGCAGATAACTGGAAGGTGCAGTTGTATCTTTGTACTCAGTTGTGGAATGCTTTGCAAGGCACAGAGAGTGGATGGCTACTTAACTCTGCATGGGATGCCCTGCAAGCCCCGGCGCTTGCTGGGGTAAGAAAGGACAGTCTTGTGTCCTCAGGACCATGAGAGGGACAAAAACAAGTTTTGCTTGCTGGAACAGGCTCGGCAGAAGTTAATTTCAGGACTTTGGAGTCAAGCCTTGGAATAAATCCATGCTACCTTGTGATACTGCTCACATTCCTCGGTGCTGTCACTAATAATATGTGCAGGGCATACTAGAAGCTGTCTGCTGGAACGCTCCGTGGTTCTGATGATTACCCCTTTCTGAGATGTTTTTTAAGTGTCTATTTGCAGCTACTTAGTCTTCAAACAAGTCCTTTGAAGTCTCTTATATCTAAGCCATTACTGCAGGCAGTGAACTGGGACTGGCTATGCCCAGAAACACAGTTTCCCCTGAAGTCTTTCCAGGCACCCTCGCCTCTGCCCTGAGCACCACGCTGCTGCTGCGCACCAGCTCCCGAGCCCGCCCAGCCATGCCTAGTTTCTGGGTGTGTTTAACTGGAATTATTTAATGGGAAAACGAGCTGCAAAGAGCTGCTTATCAAACTAGCATTCACGTGGTTTGTGCTGTACTCTGAGTTAAGCTGCAGAGCTCTGGGGAGAGTGCTGCACACACCTCAGGGACCCAAAGGGATGCTGCCCTGCTCTACGGTGCCGTGGGGGAGCACACCAGGCAGGACCCCCCACCTACGGCCATTTCACACACAACAGCTCTCACCAGTGTCTCTTCTTCAGAGTCTGCTACTTAGGAGACCCTTTCTGGTCCACTGCTCGGCCAAGGAATGGTCTGTAGACTTCAAAAAGAAATGCCTAAAACTTCCCAGGCTCATAAATCTGCCAACTTCTGCACGCTCCCTAAACTTTCCTGATTGACTCTTCGGACTGTTAATTTCCTAAGAGTTGAGGTTCCTTTTCTAAGTTGTAATAGTACAGGAAGGGAACACAGCTGGTGAGGGTGCTGATTGCAAGACATGACCCACTGCTTATAGTGGGCTCCCTCTGCTCGTGCCCCAGAGCCACGTTTCTATGTGCCGATCTTATGACTTTTGGCTGCTACAAGGACAGTCAGATGGTGCAGCCATAGAAACAGCTCTGAAATGAAGCTAATGGGCTGTTTGTGTTCATCTTTTATTAATTACAGGCTGCTGAGCTTGAGGGAGATATAGATTAATAGTGGCATATGTGTTACTGATCTCGCTGGCCCACATCTGCTCTCCATGGCCAGTGTGAACGGAGCGAAGTACTTCAACCCTGCTTCCTCCAGGCACTTACATGTCTCCAGCCGCTCCTCGAGGAAGGAGATCTGCTCACTCAGGGAGTCGATTCTGTCCAGTTGCTGGAGGGAGTGGGACAGTCGGCTGATGGGGTCTGTGCCGACATCCTCCGGTGCAGATGGCATGAGGTTGTGGAAGGGGGCAAGCACCAACTGGAGTTTCTACAGGGAGAGGGGGAGCCATGAGTGTGTCCTCCCCAGCCACAAGGACCACCCGGTGGGATGTAGCATGCTGCCTGCCGGGGTACACCCCACCGGGGCGGCACGCTGGCCGGCTTGCGGGGCTTTGGTTGCGTTCAAAGGGCTGCTGGGCTGGAAGAACCGCTGCGTGGGCGCTGCCGGCAGCGTGGAGCACAGCTGGGATTGCTGCGGCAGGAGGCCAGCATGATGTTAAAAATAGAGCCAGGGCAGAGGGAAACCCTGGCTGCGAACAGCCCGGGGTGGGAGCTGGCTGAGCGTGGCCTCAAGCCGCGACAGGGCAGTGAGGGCAGGGCGGAGGTGTGTGCTGAACGCTCACCTGCTCCAGCACTTCCACTCTGCTCTTCAGGTCGTTCATTTCTTCCTTCATTTCACTGGGGGGACCTGAAAAAGTGACCAAGAAAAAGTCAGTTAGTAAAAGCCCGTTGCCCGAGGTGGGGAGAGACATTGCTGCAGGGCTCAGGCCAAGCTCTGCGGCTTTCCGCTCCCCTCCTGGTGAGCCCCCAAGGGTCTGCGCCGCTGGGACCAGCCCCCGGAGCATCAATGGGATCCAACACCTGCTGCAAGCACTGGCACCTAATCCTGTTGCTAATGCGCACAAGTCTCTCCTTGCTGCTGGAGTACCTGTAACAAAGCGGGGAATTTTTCAGGCAGTTGGGTGATGCTTAAAGGATAAGACATCGGGTGAAGCCTGGCCTTTCGTGCCTGTGTTGTCAGATTAGTTAGCACCTGAGTCTGCCCTGTGCCATGCTGGGCACAAAGCCTTGTCCCTGCTGAGGGCCCTGGACAGGGGATAAAGGCTCTTCCAGGCGTTTCCCACATGATGCCCATGCCGGCCACAGCGCATTATTACTCACGGTACGAGTTTGAAGTGTCACAGCGCGTACCAAAAGTAATAATGGACCGTCACCAGCGGTGCCCACCACTCCTCGTGGCTCCGGACTTGCCCTGCGGGAAGGACGATGACGATGATGGAGAGAACAGCTGCATCCTGGCCACCGTGCACCACAGATGGGCTCTGTCACCCTTGCAGATGGAGAAGTGGCTGGATTTGTGCATGGGGAGGTTGTTTGGGTGGTAGAGGGACTCTCAGATCACTGGGAATAAAGGTGAGGGCTTCTGGCTGTCTTCCCCTCTCCTGTCTCTTGTCTCTCCTGCTCCAGCTGCCCTGTGATGCTGAGTGTAAATCCCAGCTTTCCTCGAAGGCCACGAGCAGCCGGGGCTGTCCTGCAACAGGGGACAGCTTACCTGCTTGGCTGAAGGTTTCTGGCTCGGGGGCTGGCACCAAGGGCTGACACGCCTTGTCATCGGCAGCGAGGCTGAAGCCGTCCTGGCAGGCGCAGCGGTAGCTCCCGGCCGTGTTGACGCAGAGCTGATCGCACCCGTGGCTCTGGCCGGCACACTCATCCACGTCTGAAACCACAGGTACGGCTCAGTGAGGACAGCGGTGGTGAGGAGGTGCTTACCGGGCCACGGACCGCTCAGCCCCGCAAGCCGGGGTCCTGCTCCCCCTGCTAGAGCCGTGCAGGCTCACATGGGGCAGGATGCGATGGGACTGCAGATGGAGCTGGTGTTTGTGCAGGGTACAGCTCTGGGTGCTCTCAGCACTGCAGGGTGTGAGCACGAGACGTGCCAGTGCCTGGGACAGCCTTTCCTCTCGCACCCGGCTGAGTCAACCGGGGCAAACCCTGAGGGGGACTTGGCCTCCTCCCCTCCGCCCGCTGCCCCCACAAAACCACCAGAAACAAAAGCTGTGGGCAGAAATGTCCCAGCTCTGGTCAGGCAGGCGCAGGCAGCGCTCGGCTCTCATCCTGGATTTACGGCCGGGGTTTTGGTTCCAGCCAGCCGTGGCGAGGAGCTATCAGCCTTTCAAGTGTGTACAAAACTCAGTAACCTCTCCTCACACGGGGGAGTTATTAAAGCTGTTCCCACAAAGCAAAATGAGCTGAACCGCTTCCCACGCCCGGGCGAATCTGTTTTAGGCAGTGGGAAAATCCTTTCCCCCCCTGCGCTGGAGCCGGAGCTGTCAGCGATGTGCTCAGCCCTGCCTGGCCCAGCGTGGGTCAATGCCACACACTCCTCCTCTGCCTTACAGGAGGGTGGAAAGTTGGGGAACACCATGGCAGGGGTTTGCACCACGCTGGTGTGCTGGGGTCTGCAGAGTGCTGCTGCTCTCCACGCTGCCTGATTTCCCTGCACTCTGGCGAGAAGCATCAGGCTGCTCTCACGCTGGAGAGGAGCGCAGTGCCTGGAGATCGCCAGGCTTTCCCTCCACCCCCGGATATTTTCAGTTTACAGATTGTGCCTTTGCAGTAAATGGGCGTCTTAGTTTACAGCGAGAGTTTACAAAGGTTTGGAGATACACAATCTGGCCGACTCCACAAGTGTAAGGGCTGCTCTGCAGAAAGCCTTCAGCTGGCTGCACAGACACGGCAGAGTACAGCCTCTGCTCACACTGACCCATCACAGAGCAGCAGCGGAGAGAAAGTGTGGATGCCAAGGTTGTACATGAGGGCTGGGAGCACCAGGGCAGTCAAAGGGAGGTCAGAGCTCCCCTGGCAGCTGAGCTTCCCGTCCTTTCCTGGCCAGACCATCAGGCATCACTGCCCTGGAGCAATACGTGTCGGTATGCATGCGTGTGTCCGTGTGGAGGGGTAACACTCTGGTTCCCTTCTGTGGTCTGAGTAGCACCAGGCATGTGCCAAGGCTTGGTGAGGAGCCGTGGAGCTGGTCCCTGTCCCCTACCAAGGGGTTGGTCTGTGGGCAGAGGACCTCCTGAGTCCCATGGCAGCCCCGCTGCTCTGCGGAGAAGCTCAGGGAGCCCAGAGGGGAGCAACATGGCCGGTACCTGTCTGGCAGGTTCGCCCCATCCAGCCGGGCGGGCAGGCGCATCTGCCGGGGAAGGCGCAGCTCCCACCGTTCTGGCACGGCACCCAGCAGAGAGCTGTGGGACCAAACACAAGCACAGCATCACCGGGCAGCTCTGGGGGTCCTGAGCTCCCTCCCCTGCCACCGGGGATGCGTGCGCACACACAACGCAAAACAAACCCCAGCACCAGCCCGGGGCTGAGATGCTCTGCCCCAGCCCCAGAGTGGTGGAGTTGAGCTGACCGGTGTGCACAGGGCACAGGATGGGTGGGATGACCAGGATCTTGGTTTTGCAGCCTGGAAAGAGGCGGAAGCGCCTGCAGCCAGCACAGCCGGCAGGGAGGGGGGCCGAGGGGCAGCGCAGGCCCTGGGAGACCCCTGGTGCTGCGCTCTGAGCTCAGCTGGGGACGGACTAGCTGCTGATGTTTTGCATTTGTTTTGTGCTGTACATCAAAATTGCCTCTTGAAAGCATTTCTCTTCCATTACTGCTGATTTATATGGAAAGGACTTACTCGTTTTATTTATCCTCTGGTAACTATAAAGTTAATAAGCGATCCCAAAGGAAAAAGGCCTGCGAGGCAGCAGAGAAAAGCTGGGAATTAATCAGAAATTGAACCGCATTTGGTTGTGACGCTGAAAATTTATGTGCTTTCCTACAGAGAGAATCCGCCTGACAGACAGAGTGCCGGTAAATGAGAGAGCTGGCTGCCGGGGCCTCATCCAGGGACCTGAGCTACCCGGCCCACGGGGACTGGAAGAAGGGAGAGCGCTGGCACCGGGTGGCACAGCAGCCTCTTACCTCTGTCGCAGCTGAGCGCGTGGCTGTTAGCTCTGCTCCAGCCGGGACAGCACGAGGCCACGGGCTGGGGCAGCTGCCTGTACGCCTGCCGGTAGGCAACCCTGTAGATAGTCCTGCAACACAAAGATGGGGCTGAGCCGGGTGACTGAGAATCCACCCCAAGCCCCTCATCCCGCTCTCATGCCAGTGGGTCAGACCTGGGAGCCCCTTCCACACGGACCGAGGCAGGACTCCCCCCTTTCGCAGCTCCCACAGGTCGCTGCCTCGCTGGGACGGAGCCGGCTCCCTCCGAGGGAGCAGGTCCGTGGTGGAGGCGGGTGCCCTCACCTGTAGGTGCTGCAGAGGCGGTGGCCCTGGCAGGTGGTGAGGTAGGGCTGGTAGACGGGCTGGACGTGGGACTCGGTGTAGGCGGCCGTCCGGCTCTCCGGTGCCGCGGCACAGACTCTGCGGCTGCAGAGAGGGGAGCAGGTCAGACACCGCCTAAAAACCGACCCACCGCTTCTCCCTTCGGGGCAAAGGGGCTCCACCGATTTACACCAGCTCAGGCCATGGCCTGACAGTCCCTCTCTACAGAGGGCTATTTAAACGGCAGCGGCTAATTGCCCAAGTGACCCAGGAGGCTACTTTAAGCTGTTTTGGGGCAGCGACACAAAGTTTGAGCACTGCGGGCTGCACAGGCTCTTCCTCCCCAGCCCTGGCGCGAAGGAGCTGATGCCTCCTCGTACACTCACCCCGGCACAGTCCCTCCGCCCTGGGAGAGGGGTCGGGGCCCACATTTAAGGGGGATTTACTCAAAGCAGTTCTCCTTCCATTCATCACCTCCCTTCCCTTAAAATCGCTCACTTTCCGGGTGGAATTTTCCATTCTGAGACTTTCGCACTCCTGAAACGGAAGCCCCTGTGGTCACCAAGAAATTAATGATTTCACGGGAAGGGTCAGGCTCCCCACAAAAAGGTAGAGGCCAGAGGAAAGTCGCCCTCCAGTCCTCCCAAGATAACTGCGATCCAGTCAAAAACTTTCCCAAGGTTAACAGCCAAAGTGGTCTGGGTTAAAAATTCCTTTTTTTTTTCCAACATTTTCCAGCCCAAGCAGGTCAGTCCCACTGAGGAACTCGCCGACTTGTCTCAGCCTCCCAGCCCAATTAGAAACTAGAATAAAAAGCCTGGGAATTAGCATGGACATCAGATGGCTTCCATTAACTCCAGAAAACGCCTCTCAGCCTCACTGATGAATGCTATAGAAGATGCAATTTTTAAACGGCAATTGTTTGCTTTGCAAAATTTAGAATAAAGCTATAGCTGCAGCCTGTGCGTGCAAGCAAGGAATTCAGCCTGTGGTTTTAGTCATGACCAGAATGCAAAAGGTTTAACGCTAGAGGAGAGTATTTCAATGTAAAAACAAACTTTGTAGAAAATGTGAGCTCTGTCTGGGGGGGGTGGGCCTTGAGCTCGAGCTCCTTTTGGCTGGGGAAGAAACTGGGGCAGCGAGCTCCAGGCTTCCTCCGGCCCCGCGGGAGCTGAGCTGTGCCTGCCCAGGCTGTGCTGGGATCCAGGGCGCCGTGTGGGACCCACTTCCCGGAAAGGGAAGGGGAATTGCTGGACCTGCCACTCCCGGGCTTGCAGGACCAGGACCGCAGCCGCCGCAGCAGCCCAGGGAGCAGAGGGCATGGCAGACAACAACCCGCCGGGGCTTTCCATGCCTGTTTTCCCTGGATCGTGCAACCTCCCAGAGCTGGGAGGCTGCATCCTCCTTTGATGGCTCATTTGCCCAGCTCGATTGGCATGATAGCAAGACTGCGGGCGTATTTTTGTGCAAAGATGTGCTTGAAAGACACAATAATAACTCACAAACAGTCCAGGGCCTGTTTAGCTTTTGATTCTCCCGGACAAAAAGCCCAGAGCGTCTTTGTGTTCCCTGCATGGCGCTAAACGGAGCCAGGGCATTTTCTCTGAGAGTTTTTTTTGCTTCAGTGACAAAGCAAACAAACACCAGCAAAGGGCTACTGAGCCCTGGCTGCTCCAGGAGGACTCGGCTGAGTCTTTTCCCACCTCCTCGCCAGTCCAGCGAGCTGCCCAGGCACGTGCGGCCGGCTGGCTGAACAGGGAGAGAACATCGCCCAGAGAGGATGGGCCTCGCCGTGACGTGCAGACAGGCACAGCCGGGAGATGCAGACAAAAAGGGGGCTTACCCTGCCCGGGCAAAGCCGTCCGTGCTGGTCACGCTGAGGATGAAGAGGAGACCCGAGAGGAGGCAGCCGATGCGGTGCATGTCCTGTCGCTCCTGCGGCGCCCTGGGCTGTGCGGCACAACCGAGTCTGGCTCTTTGGTGGGAAGCGCCGGCTCCTACTGCATGTCTCACCCTTCAGCCGGGAACCCTGCAACCAAGAGAAGAGCAGTGTGAACATGTGGCATCTGTCCCCAGCTGGTGGCATCTGACAGAGCCGTAGGGACAGGGCCAGCCACTGTTCCTGGGGTCAAGGGGACGGCACCGGGTGTGCACAGACCCTCTGAGGGCAGCACAAGGGGCTGGGGCAGGAGCACACTTGCTGGTAACAGAGCAGCATGACAACCCAAAGCACAGTAGAAGAGGGGACACGAGGGACCCGTGAGCCCCTCGCAAGGAGAGAGCTCCTCCGGGCGCAAACCCACTTTGGCCCACTCAAGTCACTGGTGTGGCAGTGATTTACCCCAGGGGAACGCCTGGCCCGGCACACAGAAGATGCTCTCGCAGTACCAAGGGCCGCACAGTCACTTGTCAAGTGGCAGGGAAGGGACCTGTGTCACATGAAATACACTGCCAGCTCCAGAGAGCGAGGGCAAAACAATGGCCTGTAATTTCTTAATCCATACAGCATTGTAAAGCTGCATTTTCCCACCACATAACACACTGAAATCTGATCTTCTTCTCTTTAAAATACAACTTCTTGCCAGAAAAAAGTGCTGTGAGGGCCATATGTGCCATCTGCGGAGTCAGTACTAACCAAGTCGTGAATAAAGAGGCTGTGATTTTCTAGCAGAGGACAAATATGAAACAAGGCTGAAGAAGGTCAATAACAATATCTAATTTAAACAAAACAGTTGGCCTCCGGATGGCAGCAGTTAAAGGAGGAAGAAATAAAGAAACCCACCTTAAATATATGCCAATTAGAGAAAGAATCTATCTTTCTGATTAAACGTTGAGAAAGGAATGGCTTTATGGGGAGACAAAACAAAATGAAGCCTTCTGAAACTGCAAATATGGTAAGCTGCAAACAAATTTTCTAAAATCCCCATGTGATGTGGGTTTGGGGATTGCAGGTTCATCCCCAAATGACTTCGGGACAATTCCTAACTCTGAAACAAGTTGTTGGGGATAACTGGCGTAACCATCCCAAATCTATAGACCCTGCAGGTCTCAAAGCCCTTCTCCAAGGCACTCAGTATCATCTTTGCCTTTGTGCAGGTGAAGAAACTGAGGCACGGAGAGATGCAGACCCTCACCTGGAGATAAACCAGCCTGGTGCCTTCCTGCCCCTTAACATCCAACACCTTGTGCGTGTTCCCATGCAGTGCTAGCGCCGAGCGAGGCGGGCGGACGGCTGAGCAGCCCCTTCCCCTCCTCACCCAGCCGGGGACTCGGCTCGGTCCATGCACAGGGCACACGGCTCTGCCTGGCTGAGAGCAACAGGGAGGTTTTGTGTCACAGCAAATCGACCGTATTGCTATAAAATGCCATCGGGACCTCACTCAGTCCCTGAATTGAGCGATACTGCAGAGGCTGAGGGTCAGCATGGCAATGTGCCCACCCTGCTCCTATAGCCGTACCGGCTCTTCCCATGGAGCCACAGCCCAGTAGGGAACTGCAGATGCCCAGGCGCATCTTAACCTCTGTCCAAGCCCAGCTTTGAGGGTGTAAGGAGGATTTTGGTGATATAAAGCCTGTAGTCCTCCATCCTCCTCCAAACATAGCAATAAATTTCATCTTCTAATGATTAAGATATGGTATCTCCACCATCAGGAAACCAAATCTTGGTTGACCCACGTAAAAGTTTTTAAAAAATAGTGAAGAAACCGTCTTTCTCCACAGTCCTCCCGGAGGCATCCCAGGGACGCTAGTGTACACAGACGCATTAACTCCCCACCGTTCAGCCGTTTCACCGTTCAGGCTTTTCCCAGGGCTATACTGGGATGCATATTTTTCTTACAATCACAGATCCCCAGACTAGCAGTGCTTCTCCAGAAGTCTGTAAGTCAAACTCTGCCAACCATCTCCATCCTCCCACAGGATTCCCGTGACTGCCATGGGAGCTTTGCCTGTGGGGAAGGCAAGAAATGCAGGGCAC
Source organism: Ibidorhyncha struthersii (assembly GCA_013398815.1). Taxonomy (NCBI): domain Eukaryota; kingdom Metazoa; phylum Chordata; class Aves; order Charadriiformes; family Charadriidae; genus Ibidorhyncha; species Ibidorhyncha struthersii. The sequence continues at coordinate 230,193 of VZSZ01003845.1, forward strand.
AAACCTCAAATATAGATGGCTTGTTTTTTCACTTTGAAATGGAGCAGCATTGCCCTACCTCAAGTGGCCAGAATATCCCTCTGGGTCATAAAATTATGGTTGCTTCATACCAGAAAAAGTTTCAAAAGTGGAAAATATAATAGTCTATACTTGTCTTTTTTATGAGTTTATGAAAATCAGCCTCTTTAAAGCCACTGAAGATCCTCCAACCTGTTGCCACTACCTAGTCTAATACTCCTCTTTCAAAGCACGTAACTTATGGAAAATCTTTTCATGACTAAGAAAAAAAAACCACGTTTTCTTTTGTCACAGCCTTTCTAGCCTCTCAAATGAAGAGGTGAAGCCCCACGGTCTGGCAAGTGAAACTATGTGGGTGCATCTGAGCTTCTGCTGTTTCAGGGGGCAGCAAAGTCTCCTCGGCTGGCCATGCGCTCCTGTGAGTCTTGGGGGTCCCTCTCCCGCCAGCCAGAAACATTCCCGTAACTCCCCTGTCTCCTCTTGCCTAACCCACCACGGCAACCGCTGGGAAAATACAACCCTCCGTGTGGGCGAGCAGTGCTTTGGCCAGCTCTGCCCATGAAACCCAGGCTAAAACTCCAGCTGACGGCGGCAGCAGGAATCGGGGGCTGTCTGCAAAGTGGTGCAAGAGAATCCGGTCCCTCAAGAGGATGCAATTACCCTCACGAGAATGCAACAGCTGCACTTTTTCAAACAGCCTGGCCTGGTTCTGCAGGTGAAACCACTGCTCCCAACTGCACGCTGGACCTGGTCTGTGCCCTTAGAGCCAAACCCTCCGGGAGAGGGTCAGCATCAGCAGCAGGGAGGTGGATTTTCCCTTACAACCACCTCCAGCTGGTCCCTGCGCAGGCTGGCGGGCTGGCACGGCGGAGCGCAGGCCCAGGGATGCGGGTGCGATGGAGCAAGGCGTGGGGACGCGGGCACGACGCAGCTGGGCGCGGGGACACCGCGGAGCAGGGCGCGGGGATGGGGACACCGGGAAGCAGGTCGCAGGGACGGGGACACCGCGGAGCCGGCTGCGGGGGTATGGATGGCACCGTGCAGCGGGGAGCGGGGACACGGGTACCGCGGGGA
>VZSZ01003845.1:238520-272706 GCA_013398815.1 Ibidorhyncha struthersii
GTCTGGCAGGCCTGGACACCCGCCTTGCGCCCCCGGCATGGCCGGCCGCTGGCCGCGCACAGGCAGGAGATGGCTGCCGAGGTGGAAGGGCGGCTTTTTATGCTTTTCTTCCTGTATAAATCAGGCCGGGGATGGACAATCCCAGACAGGACTTCCTGTGTGTGTTGTGCGCTGATAACGGGCGCCACGAGGAGAACAAACACGGCCGCCCCGCGCCCAGAGCGGGAGAGGGGCCGCACCCCCACACCGTGCCCACCGGGGACGGCCACAGGGTGCTGACAGGGAGAAGTGGCAGCCATGCGTCCCCGGGGACACGGGGAAGGAGAGGGCCGCCCGGCTGGGTTCCCTGCCTGCACCTCACATCAGGTCTAAGATGGCTGCTGCCCACCGCTCTCCTGCCTCACTGGCATGGGGCACATTTCGGCAGCCCCCACCACAGCCACCCCTCATTCCACCTCAGAGTGGGGGAGGGAGGGGGCGGTGGGATCCCCGCAGCACCAGGGCCTCCCTCACAGCCTGTGCCAAGCACGGCGGTGCCGGCAGCCATCTTCTCAAGAGGGGGCCATGTTGGCGTTAGGCGCCAGTGGAGCACGTCCTGGGGTATTTGCGACACCCCAAAATTTGGGTTACAGCGCAGGGGTCAGTCAGTTTGTTGGATTCCTTGCCACCCTTGTCACACTGTCCCTGTGCTGGGAAAGAGTGAGGTACAGGCAGTTTGGGCTACTAAACCTGCAGGACATCACCCAGCAAAGATGGCGTATTCAGTGCTGCACAGCAGAGAAAGGCATGGAAACGACTGCCCCGGCTCCGTAATTTTCAAGGCCATTCTGGTGCAAAGCTGACTGTGATTTCAAATTTAATACACACGTATGTGTGACCGCCTTGGTTCTGGGTAGCCAAAGGAGGAATAGTACACTTTTTAATTGGAATTTGAAACTTTGACCCAGACTTTATGCTAAAAGGAGACATTTTGGAACACAAGGGATATAAAGGTGGAAATCCTTTCTGGATTCTCTCAGAGGACACGACCAGGCCACCAAGCGAGCGGCCCCATGGCTGCCAGGCTGTCGCTACCCGCTGCTGCTGCGGGCAGCGAGACCCCCACGGCAGCCTGCACGCTTTCCTCCTGTCCCGGCAGAGCGCATGGTGCGGGTCTGGGGACGCGTGTCGCTAGAGGCTCCCCCCGGAGCCCACGTCCCCGGGACATGGACGTCATCCGCGTCCCTGTCTTGCGCCGCACACGCCTGGGTCCTCCCGGTGTGGGCAGCGCAGAGCGCTTGTGCGCAGGCTTACGGTGAGTGGAGGATTACTCCCACCCTTATTCAGCAAAATATTACACTGGGCAAGTCCCCTGGGAGTTGCAAAATATTCCTGTGTTTATTTATATAAATGCATGGCTAAAGAAAGACCCCACTTGTTTTCCTTGGCAGACAGGTTTTTAAAGGCTGTTTTCTGCCGCCCATCATTCTCCCCAGCAATAGGTGATTCCATACGGCGTGCTGCTTGCTGCGAGCGTTGCCGGCTGATGGACTCCCTGGGACTGCGTCTGTCCAGGGGAGTCTCTTCTAGGCACAAGCGCATGTTTGTGCTCGGCTGTGCGTGAAACGCTGCGTGTGTTTGTGTGTGCGTGCTACATTAACCTGTAGGGTCAATGTTTTTGTGCTCAGTGCTGAGCTGTGTCTTAAGCAGCAGCTCCCTGTGGAAAGTTACAGGGCTTGCACGGACAGCACACGCCGCCTGCGAGAAGAGGCAGCACTGGGTGTTCCTTTCAGGTCAGAGATGCTGGACACTGAAAACTCAGGTCCAGAGCTGACAGCTTTCTCCACCATCAGGCAGACTCACAGGCTCAATCCTGCAATGTGCAGAGCCTTCACAAAGGCTCCCAACATCCTCACACTTCTCCCCACCTACTCCAAAACTGAAACCCGTGAACTTTGGGGAAAACCCTAGACCCAAATTTTATCACTTGCAGCAGCCGCCGCTTGGCCCTATGCCATCTGTCCCGTGTCCTCTGCCCCAGGATGGGCGCAGGTCACGGTGCATGGCTGGGACAGCAGCCATCCACACCTCCACACGCACGCAGAGCCGAGCACGGAGCAGGACTGCTATGGCCGTGGCAGCCGAGCCACAGGAGTGAAACGGGATGTGTGGAAAAAGCTTCCTGTTTACCCAGTCTCTAATATCTTTAGTAGTAGCTGCTGGAGCGGGGAGCGGTCAGCAGGGGCCATATGAACGGGTATTTTTAAATTTGAGATCATGACGCTTCATCTTGCGGAGCCGCCGCTACCCTGCCGTGGAAGTCGGTGTTGGGGAAAACCTGGGCGTCCGCCAAGGCTCAGTTACGGTGTGTGAGGGAGGGAGCCGCAGGGTGTTGGTGCCGCACAGCCGGCCACACGTGGCCATGCCCACAGCCCTGCCTCTGCCTGCCACCTCCCCGTCGTCCCCCAACCTCCTGCTGGCATCTCCTCCGGTGCTCGCCGAGGCGCAGGCTCCCTGGCAGCCTCCCCAGCCCGTCACGAGGTGACCTTTTCGGTAGCCCATGGTGGCAGGTGGCAGTGGGACCCATCAAAAGCAGGGCACGCAGATGGGCAGGCAGCCCCAAGCCGGGACACGTGCTTTTCCAAAGGCGGTGCAGCCCGCTCCACCGCTCTGCCCCGGCTCAGCCGCATTCAGGGCCTGTCAGGCGTGAATTGAGTAGGGGGGTGGAGGGGGCTTTAGCTCCTCATTAGCACTAGCCAATTAGTGTGGCATGCTGCTCTCCTGTCAGCTGATGTGGCTGCCGTTGAATACCCCCTGCCCACGCTGATGCCTTTAAGTTTGAGGCCGCGTTTGGTTTATGATCAGTTTTCCTCCATGGTTTTGCTGCAGAAACTTTTCTCTTAAGTGTGTCTTTTCCCTCTGAGTCTCAGCTGCTCCTGAGAAACTAAGTCCTGCCTGGTTTGTTTCATTGGCCCTTTTGGGATGCTCTCTGCTAGCGTGCTGCTGTTTGCTGTGATGCTGCAGTCAGTCAGGGTTTAATCAGCATACGAGCAAGTATTGGGGAAAATGCTGTCCCACAGCAACATTAGATACTTTAAATAATAAAGTGGATTACCACGCATCAATTAAAATCAGATGGCAAAAACTCCCCAGTCAGTTTGTGCAGCTTTTGCCAGTGCAGTGAGCCGAGGGCAGCCCAGCCGTGCCTGGAAGGGGTGCGCAGGCTGCTTGCAGAGGGATGGGGTCAGAGCCTCAAGTCAGCGTAAAGCGCTGCTGCACCCCCAAGGAGCTGGCCCAGACCTTTGTTGGATTTAGGAGCACCGTGTCAAATGTTTCCAGGCTCGGGCCACTCCAAATCCTTGAGTGACGACTGCTTCTTGGGGAGCACACTGCACCTGGGAATGGTCCCCAGACATTGGGTGGGTGCATGGGAGCCAGGCTGCCCGGGTCCTGTTTCCACCCACTTCCAGTATTTTCCATGGAAAAACTATTTTACCATCCCTCGCCTGCTTTCTCATCGGCACATAATAAAAGCGCCTGTCCCATCAAAGAGATGTTGTGCTGCTTGCTCAGCTAGCATCCATGGACTGCTTTTAGATTCCTGCATGAAACTCTGCTACACAAATTTAACTCCTAATTTTAGGTGTTGTGAACTTTTCACAGGGTTTAATTCTCTTCTCAGCAGAAGAAGCGGATGCTTGCTTGAGCCTCCAAGCGTAAGAGGAAACGGTATTTCAAACCTGAACCTCTTCAGGGAGCAGGGGAGAAAAAGCAAAACCTTTCGCTGCTCATCCTCCACTGAACCCAGGTTGCCATCCTCACGCTTTAACAACCTCTTGATTTCTCCAGCCGCTGAAGACGCTGCAGATGAGATGCACAGGGCACCTGTGGGCCCCTGGAACCAGGTCTCAGCCCTGCTCTGCAGTGTGCCCATGCCATTGCCAGGATGCTCAGAGCCACCAGTAACCAGGGTAAGACCCCCAGCAGCCAGGTTTCAGCACTGGGAGCCTTTCTTACATGCCCTGTGCTCCCCACCACCCCCTGGATGAGCTGCACTCCAGCCAACTCATCCCCTCGCTGATATTTCTTGTGAGGCACCAGGTCTTGCATACCCAGACCTCATGAGCTCCTGGGGAGGAGTGGCACCCCTAAACCCTACTTGGCCGCCCTCCAGCCCATCCTTGGGGCGAGGATGCTGGTGAAAACAACAGGCAACAGTGCTGGGCAGAGTCCAGCCCGGAGATTATGGTGTGCCTCCTGCTCGCTGGGGCAGGACGAGGAGTTTTGAGGGTGCCCTGGGAATACCCACACAGTGCAGACGTAATTAATCAAGTTCAGAGACTGTATTCTTCGTTAGCACTTCTCACAGCGCAGGGAGAGCCTCAGGAGTCTGGCAGGCAACCGCAGTCCGGATGGGAAACAGATCTGTCTTGTCCTGGTGAAAATCTTCTATGAAAAGGAATTTTATCTGTGTTTTGCAGAGAATGTTGCAGATTTCAGAGAAATCGGAAGTAACAAAGAAAGTTCTTCGGAAACTACCTAAGTGTCCCCGTTCAAAAATTGAGTTTTCAACTTTAGAGCCTCAAAGTTTGAATTATTAACTGAAATTGTATTTTTCCCACTCAAATTTCCTTAAGGGTTAAAAAAAGCATTATTGTTAAAACAAAATCTCACCAGTGAATTATCTGGGGAGGCCGTGAGCCGGGGCACACGATGGCTGGTTTGGGATGGTGCCATGCAGCGTGCCGCGGAGTGATGAGCTGAGATGGCCGACAGGCAGAGGGTTTGCAGGGGGGGTGTGGGTCGCTGTGCAGCCCGATGTCCAGCGGGACACTCCTGCCAGGCACACAGAAACAGTACCAGAGAAGGTTCTTTTGGCAGAGCTGTTTGGGGAATGCCAGCTAAAGAAAAGATGCTTTGGAATAGCTGCCCCTTCCAAGGTCTTTCCCTGTTGTTTCAGCTTGCCCAAGGCTTTTTGTGGCTCTAGATTTTTTATCTCAAGGCAAATGCTTATTTTATCTCTGACAGTGACAGTCAGAAAGACTCCTGATTTTCAACACTTGGGAAGCATCACGCATCATCATTCAGGCATGGCTGGATCTGCCACTGACACTGCCAGGACCGGAGCCTGCTGATGCCACCGGAGAGCGGTTGGGTCTCCTCCCCAGGAGGAGTCAGCCCGGGCCCGCTGTGGGCAAAGACCTCCTCTTTGTGCAGCCCTCTCGTTCCTCATGAAAGTCTCCGCTTGTGCAATGAAGCCATTTTTCAAGGTGTCCTGACACTCATCATGCCTCCTCTCCCTCCCATTGGCACTAATAGCTGCTCATTAACACCAAAGGCTAATTGCTACCAATTTTTTAATTAGATACTCAACATCACATTGCACAAGGAGTTGGGGTTATGATGGCAGAAAGCTGGAGGTTGACCTCTATAATGCTGACTTTAAGCAGTGCTTCCTACAGAAGATCAGCAGGTTCTTCCAGGACATCTCTAACATGGAAATAAGCCAAAGCAAAGGTTACGTGCGTGAGCAACTAGCCCGGGGCTCGGGACACAGCCCCCGGCCAGAGAAGTGTTTCTATCGCGGGCAATGCCTGAGTGCATGCTTAAAGCCCTGCATGTGCTGCCGTGCTCTGTCAGAGGCGCAGGGGAACCTCAGTGCCAGCGAGCTGGTGTCATCAAGGTCAGCTTGTCCAGGCCCATAAATCAACTCCACCAAAATTTAGACTGGCATCGAAAGATCAGCCAGACCTTACCGTAAAGCACCTCATACATCTGTGCTTTCCTGAATCAGAGCCGCCTCGAGACGCTACTGAAGCACTCCCACGCACATAGCTGCCAAGGACTGTGTACTAGTTACCAAGAGAGCTGGCGTGTGATTTCCCATGAAAAATACATTCCTGTAAGAGCGGTGGTGGGCAGCTCCTGCGCAGGCGGGCTGAGCGGCACCCCAGCCCTTGGTGTGCTTCGTCTGAGCGACCCTGCGGGCTCAGCCTCCCCTCTCGCTCTTGCTCTTGACAAAGAGTTCAAAGAAAGCCTGATGAGGGAGGGGGAGAAAGCAAGGGAGACAGGGAGCAGAGGCCAAATACTGTGCAAGTTGGTGTCTTGCACACAGGCAGCAAACCCTGGGCTGGGGGAGAAACTCCCCTGCTCTGCAGCGGCGCGGTCTGGGGTACCACCGGGACCGCGGTGTACCCATGGTGGGGGACGTGGCTGTGCCTTGCTGCTGCTGTTGTGATAGCATCGAGGACAGAGATGGGAAAAAGCCCAGAGCCCCTCTGTTGCTAAGCCAGCTTGGTAAAAGGCTCCTTTATCTGCCTTTTGGTGTGAGATAAGATTTCAGTGTTGTCCTGCCGGAGCAGCTTTGTATCGCTCACAGATACCTCCCCTTGCTGCAGAAAGGTATCAGGCATTCAGAAAATATTTGAGCAAGACCATATCTTTTTGAAACCCGTGTGCAATGGAAAGGCACATGGGGGGGGTTAACTCTACACTGCGGGGGTTTCAGTGTCTCCTTGTCCATGCAAGGACAAAGCACGTTTCCTCAGCTTGTAGGACTGGGCTGTGAGGGCCTCTCTCATTCCAAGTCCCTACGGAGAAGGATTATCCCAGACAGAATAGGGACCTGAGCGCCTGTGCTCCTTACTGGGCTGGGAAACCTGCATGTTTTCCCCCAATTCCCCAAGGTACGAGGGGATGCGGTCCCTGCAAGTCCCTGGTGCCTGCCTTGGAGTCAGCTCCTACCAGCACAGAAAGATGGGAAAACATTTTCCACTGCCAAAATTTTACTCAGTTAATCCAATTGCCCCTTTCTTGCACCAGGGACATCTATAGAGATGGATACATTTACAATCATTCTCTTATTTTTACTATCCTTTGACAGCAGAGTTCAAATCCTAAATGCAGAACTTTTCATTCAGCAAAGATCCAAAATACGCATTTTGAATTCTCCCCACAAATTAACACCAAATGACCAAGCGAGTAAGGACCACCCCAGACCTGCCTTCATTCTGAGGATGCAAAAAGAAAACGTCCTCTCCCTGCTCCAAAGCTTAACGGGTTGCTTTGGTGATACACGAACATCTTGAGAGCTGATCAAGATTGACTTTTGTTTTAATGAGTCAGTGAGAACTGTATCTTATTGCAACAAGCCATGTACTTTACTGTCCCTGACACACGTGTGTATTCGAAAAGGATGAGCTGAAATGTTCCAGGATGATTTTTCACCATCAGAGAGTTCAGCTCTTCTCTTTGTGCTCTGCACTCCCGTGCAAGGGATCTGGTTTGGAAGACCTTCAGTGATCATTTATTTCTATGAAATCCTTATGCAGCACCACGAGGACTGACCGGGAGGAAAAGATGTCTCATAAAAATAGAGGATGAGGAATAAAAGCCATCCCTTTGCAGGGTCTGACAAAAGAGCCGAGCACCACACCGGAGCCGTTGTGTGATTCGGGTGGTGCAGAAGCACCAGCCTCCCGGTGCCTAAAGCCGGAGGTTGGAGCAGCACCTTCGTGCTGGCTCACACAACACTGGCTTCTGGGAGAAGGCACCGAAAGGGGAATCGTTTCCCTCTCACCACAACAAAGCTATCTGCACGGCACAAAATGGTGTTAGATTCTGGGGAGGCAACTTCTCCTGGGCTGCTCCATCCTCCACCAAAGTCCGGAGGGCTGAGAGCCCTCCTCCGCCCTGCCTGCAGCGGACACTCCCTTTCCCGGCAACTCTTACTGGTCATTACAGACAACAAGAATTGAAATTTTAAAACTGCCCAGTTGCAGAACAAAACACTTCAACTGATTAAAAGTTTTCTACGTCAAAAATACTTGGTGTATTGAAAAACTTGCATTCAAAGGGCTGGTTCTGATCTCATTGTGTGGGTCCAAGTCCAGAGGAGGTCTCCGTGGAGAAGGCTTGAAGAATGGACAGGATGTTTCAATAATGGCATTCTACAGAAATGATTAAGCCAAATAACATGTAGCTTAATAGAGCTCAATGTCTTTTTTATAAAATTAATAAGGCGTGTAATAGATAACTGTCTCTCTATTAGTGGATCTAATACCTTGGCTTAAACGTCCTACCCAGGAAACTCTGATGGCTTTTCTGCTGACTTCACTGGATTTCAGCAACATAATAGAGAAGTGGAAGTCAGCCGAAAAGTCAGACAGTGAATGCAGAAGTCAAGACTTAGGAAAAAGATACAAAAAAAGAACTGTTGATATGTCTCTTCTCTGACACATCGCAGTGTATCAAAACGGCCATTGCCTTTATTTTGTTTAATCACTTATCTCCATGGAGGGAAGAGGAAATTCCCAAGAATGCATGATCGTTAAAAATATTAGCCAGGTCCTGGTGATTATTTTTGGTAGCTAAAAACTTCCTGACTGGAGGGTTTTGGTTTGCACTGGAGTTCAGTAAATGTTTTAGTATAACTTTCATAAATACCCATTATACTCAAATCAGTGTGCAGTTTACAATTCAACTGGGAAGGGCGGGGATATGTTTCTCTTTCTTTTGTTTTGCCATGCAGCATGCTAAAGCGCATAGCGCTACACTGAATTAGCATTTAGCTATTTTCTTGTATCCTTAAATAAAGGACCAGTTCACACAGTCAGAAATCTCTGTTTCCTTTCGGGCAGGAAAAAGGAAGTGAATGCGAGGGGCAGATTTGGAGTTTGCTTGCAAGAACAATTGAACTCCCATCCAGAGGGGAAGGGGATCTGCGTCAAGAGGAATTCACTTTTTTTTTTTCTTTTTTTTTTTTTTTTTTTTTTTCTGGAAGGGAAGAGAAAATGACCTTTAGTTTAAAAGCCTGAAAGAATAAAGGTCTGAGCATTTAGAGCTGCCTGCACAAATATAGTCATAAAGGCTTTTTCGTGACAAAGGGCTCCTGCAGCCGCTCACGACGTCCTTCAGCGCCGGGCCCAACTGCGAACGCTGCACCGCGTGCTCCCCTCTTAGTTACCCTAGGTGAAGGGCGTCACCGAAACCTGTCAACAATTCCTGGCTAGGAGGGACAGTCCCGGCGTTTTTTTTTCAAAATATTTACCATTTCTCTCTTTGTCCCTCCCCAGCACTGCCAGTCTAGTGGGTCGGATGAGATTTGGTGGATGGGATTTAGTGGATCCCCTTGCCTTTCTCCCCAAAAGTCCTATTTATAGCTGTCCATACAAGCAGGCAGGACATCAGCTCAACCCGGTACGTGGTCAAGACCTCACTCTGGCTCCACCATTTTTGGTCCCTTTTCAGTCAACCACAAAACTTTCTCTCAGCTTCCCTGGGAAGAGGATGTGAACCGAGGCCTCAGGGGCTTGACTAAGTGTCAAAATATTATCTGTGTGGTCTCGTCTATGAGTCCTGACCATTTCAGTCCTCACCGCTATTCTCCATTTTAGTGGGCCTTGAATATCGGCATTTTTCTCTGTATTTCTTTCTCCTGCCCATGCAAGCCAAATTCCCAAGGAAACTCCAGAGTTGGACAATACAGGATTTGAGACCTTAAAAGATGCTTAAGCACCCTATCTCCAGGGGTGCTAAGAACTTCAGGATGTTTGAAGCAATCAGCCCCAGAGCTGGTGAAGGCGGGTGCCGCAGTCTGGGACCTCCCCGTGGTACTCCACGCTTTGCCAAAGCAATCCTGGGTAAAGAGCGTTAGCTCTGCTGCAGCCGAAGGGACTCATCGCCCTTCCCTCCACCTCACCGCCCCCCACAGCATCGGTCAGACCTGTGCTGAACCCCCGGCACAGCCCCGCATGAGCCAGTGGAGGGGTTTCTGCCCCCAAACCAGAGCTCAGGCTGACGGCTCACATGGTGCACGCTGCAGCATCGCTTTCCCAGGCCTGCTTTCCTCCAGGGATGCAGGTAATAAACAGGGGATCCAGCTCCAGTTTGGGTTCCCACATATGCACACAAGCTCCTCGGAGCTGATTTTCTTCCATCCAAGCAAAATATTTGCTCAGAACGTGAAGCTGCAGCTGGGCAATGTCAGCAGCAAATGTCAGCAAGTGTCAGCAGGAGAGAAACTAATTAGACAAAATGGGCCAAATTTCTCCCGGGGGGAGCTCCTCTGCGATCACTGAAGGAAGGATGAATGTGGCCTAATGGTTAAATAGATTATTCTGTGCTCTTTTGTTGCCTCCATCTGGGTTTTATCCAGGTAGGCAGCCTCACTGATTTTGGCTGGAGCCAGCCTGCCTGCCCAGTGCCTCACCTGGCTCCGGTGGCTTATCCCGGAGCAAAGCAACCCGGGCGCAGAGCCCCCTGACAGCACATCACGGACACCTCACAGCTGAGCTCGGATGAAATCACCTCTCGATACTAAAGCTGCGGTTCTCCAAATATATCTTGGCTTGGCAGGCTTCCACTTTTCTCCTCCGAAGTTGTCCGGCCTCAACGCGTGCAGCTGGAGGGATGTCCCCACCAGCACTCAGAGGGACAAAACCGGAGCCGATAGAGAGCCAGAGGGACATCATCTCTGCTAAGGTCATAAGTCTGCAGAGCCTTGCGCTAGGCAAAGGTGCATCTGGAAATGCCGTGGCTGCGATGACTCACTGCATGAGGAAATGGTGTCACCCTCCAGCTCTCTGCAGCAGGTCTGCTCCCGCACCTCCGCTGCCGCCACCGCCAGCTCCAACGGGCATTTTTACCTTTTACTACCAAAAGTTTCAGACCACGTCCCCCCCCAGCTGAAGCCTGAGTGTAACTCAGGTCCTCCATATGGGTCTGTTGGCATCAAGGGCGCCAAGCTGGGCGAGCCCATCCCTACATCCAGAGAGCGGTGTGAGTGGCGTACGGAGCAGGCGAGGATTACAGTGCAACCTGTGGATAGGAGTTTGCCAGTCCCATGGTTTTCTATTCTTATTTCTGTTCCCCTTGACCTCCCAGCCGGAACCTTGGTGCAGAAAGGTAATTCATTAACCTGCAAGAATGAGGAGGCCTAAACTTTCCCCTAGTCACTGCAGCAGCTCACAGTCACGCCGGTGTGTTGGGGACGGGCTCCCGGAGCAGTGCCAGCAATGCGGGGAATGTGTACATAGCTCTGCAGGAATGCACACTCCGAGCAGGGGCTCGGGGAAAGGGAAGGCTGCGGACAGACAAGGCAAAGGCGCAAAGTCCGGGATGGCCCAGAGGGCACCGCCAGGGCACGGTCAGGGAAAGGAGAACACAAATCCCAGTTCACCCCGCTCATACCCACTGGCTTTCCCTGGTGGGGCAATCCCCATCGGCCAAGAGAAAGTGCTGCGTAACGGTCAGGCTGATGACCCAGAGGCACCGCTGGTTTGCAGCGTAAGAGCCAGCAGTGGGTTATTTGAAGGGCAGGGAGCTGGAGTTGGGTGCGTAAGGCTGGGTACCTGGAGGTATTTTGTTCCTCTCGCAGGAAGGATGGGTTTAGCAAAGTCACGGCACTGGGTTTGGGACTCCAGACCAGACTGGGAGGACAAGGGCTACTGTGGTGGGACCAGGCAGGCTGTACCCCGTAGGGACGCCGAGGCAAGACAAATCACGACACACTCGTGAATGTTTGTGCAAGGCCAGGGATAGTGGCAGAGCCGGAGGTGCAATGAGAGGTGCAATCTGAGCTCCAGATCACCCACAGGGCTGCAAGGTCCCCCGTGGGGTTGGAGTAAGCTCATTCCCTCCCCACTCCTTGCTTTGCCCATCAGAAGGCAGCAGAAGTGAGTCCCAACCAGGGCATCAGGACATCAGGACACAGACATCAGGATTTCTATGCCACTCTGGGCACATGAGTGCCACCCAAGTGCCCCAACGGAGAGGAGACAACTTGTCTAGCGGAAATGCTGGGAATGACCCTATTTTTGTTAAGCAGCGACAGGGCACTTTCCCTCTACCCCTGGAGGACCCCAGTGAGGCTTCTGGAGGCTGTGCCAGCCCAGCACACTGCGGGGAGCCCTCAGCTGCTTTAGTCATAGAAATCCACCCTGTACACCAGCCCTGGTGCTGCTGCCTCCCTGGCGCCCACCCAGAGAGGGTCTGCACTCCGAGCACACCAGCGGGTCAGCAAAGGCACCGCGGCCAATGTCACAGCGGGAGCGATAACATCTAGATCAGGCAGTTGGTAGCGGAGGAATCAAGTCATTGGAGCAGGACATCGTCACGTGCCCCGTTCCTCCTGCTGCACAAGTGAACACTTCAGTTTGGGTCGTGCATGTTATTTTCCATAAACATACCACATTTTACATCCCGGATTTGCAGGAGTGCGCTGCTGGCACAGTGCTTTGAGCTCAAGTATCAGCCTTAAATCTGAGCTGTACTGAGACTAGTCCCAGGTGCAAAGCCACCAACACTCAGTAGGTTCTATATAAGCACAAAAATCGGTTGGATCAGTATTCCTGTAGCACACAGCTGAATTACTTGTATGTTACTTTTGAATTCCTTTTTTTTTTCTTTTTTTTTTTTTTTTTTTTGTTTTGTTTTATTTTTCTGCTATCATAGGAAGCAGCTCGGAGATTGGTTGTGACATACCCTGCGCTAATTCAGTGTAAAGCCTGTTTTCAGAAGGAAACATGGAAACATTTGCCATCTTGCTCCCAGCTTTGATTTGCCTGTCCCTGCTCGCTTGCCAGAGCTTATTCTGAGACATTAATAGGAAAGTTTCTTTGCACGGAGCCAACCAGCTATTGTGCCCAAGTGATTTTGTTCAAGGAATAAAAAGCACATTCGCTTTGTGTTCGAGGAGATGACATTTGTTTGATTGGTGCGTCTGAGAGCTTGGTGGGGAATACAGCAGAGAAAAAAAACATTCTTGTGAGGAGCTATTTCAAAAGAGAAGAAACAAGAATCCAGGAGAGATAAGAAAATGAATGTTTGCAGAATCTGGGAAAGCCTTGTGCAGAGGGACGGAGACAAAGTACGAGAATGCACTTTATTTGTGACAAGCTTTCCATCCTGGGCAGCCAAACAGGACATCCTGCTTCAGTTCTCCTTCCTCTCTTTAATTAGAGTTGTGTTCAGGACACTGCCATTAATGTCATCTCAGCATTTCCATGACAAAGCCCTGTTTTTTGCGGGACTTTAGGAACTTGGCCCTAGAAAAAATCTGTTATTAGCGTAGAACTGCTCAGCCCAGAGACTGTGGCAGGGTTGCAGCCCATTGCTGCAACATTTCCATCCCAAGGAGTCACGGCCGGCTCACAGCGAGGTGGCCCCATCCGGGACGTGGGAGCGGTGGAGGAGCCCGAACCCCATCTCCAGACACAGTGGGGTTAGTGGTGCTCTGTGCACCGCAGTCTCCGCTTCGGATCTGAAACACGGCAACCCTCTGAAGGCCATAATGTCACTGAAAACACAATGCCCATGTTTCTGAATCTATAAGTCATTGTGGAAACTTCTTTGTTCAAATAATTTTAAAAAGCCTGAAAAGGAAACCAGATTCTCCAGCAATGGTATTTTCACCACCTGAGAGCAGGTCCTGGCTACAGCCTACCTGGTTTAACTTGCCGCAGAAATGGAGACCCCTAAAAATCACTCCAGGAAGAGCAGACCTGGCGGTGCAGTGCACCCTGCCCTCCCCAGCCTGGGGACATGCTGCCGCAGCTTCCTGGGGCTCCCTGACCTCTGTGGTCGCCGCAATTTCACGCTGAGCCAAGACCCAGAGCAGCAGTGACAGAAATCACTCGCTTTCCCGCTGGCTTCTTAATTGCCGCCCTTCCCCTTCGCTCAGGGCTGGCAGCTCAGCTCTCGCAGGACTGAGGCTACCGCCGCTGCTCCTTATCAGTCCCGCGTGTTGGAGAAGCTGCTGCAAATGGTGTCTTGTCAAACCTGCTGTTTGCAACAGCAAAGCAAATAAGACCAAACGGGGCTGTAAAAGTAATCAAAGTGGGGCTGAAACCACACCGGGGCTGTGCGGGAGCGCCGGGCTGGGGCAGCGCTGGCAAAGAACCTGGCTGACAAAAAAAAACCCATGTTTGAAAGATACTGAAATACACCTTAAACATCAGGACAACCTGGGCGAGTGTTAAAACCCGCTCTAGTGGTAAACCTGTTTCCCACTGTGTTTTGCTATACTGTGTAAACTCCTTCCTTGAGGTCTCCGCAGCAGGACCTGGGGTTTGTGCACTGGCTCTGCGCACACGAGCAGGAGAAATCCTCGTTCCCGTCCCACCGCTGGCACCAAGGGCCCCACGACACCAGGCCAGGCAGATCACACCTCGGTGAAACAGGCAGCGGGAGAGCAGGAGAAGCCACAGCTCAGTCCAGCCAACAGCTTTGGGCCAGGTTTTGGCTCGAGAAATGCTAAGTATTATTAGCAAAAATGAAACACTTTTTTCATGGTGGAAAAAACATTCTTTCCAACTGAAAATATTATTGCGATTCTTCCACTCCTAAAGGGAGAGAAAACAGATTCCTTTGTTTCTACTGAAGTCCCAGGTGCATCGCTGGCATCCAGAGCAGAGCGGGCTCGGGAAGAAGCTGTAAAGCAACATTTCAGCGCAGGATACTCCAAAGCAGACAGGGTTAAGCTAAACATCCTTTTACTGCTACTTTTTCACTTCCCATTTCAGGGAAGATGACACAATGGTCCTGCACCCTGTGCTAACGCTGTGCTGGGGGAATCTGCTCCCTGAGCAGTCATCCCCGCGTCCCCCCAGGGCCATTTCAGCGGCGGGAGCAGGGCTGCATTTCTCTCCCGCAGCCCTGCGATGTGCCGGTTTCCTGCAGCTCGGTGGCATGTCCAGGCTGGTTCGTCCCCCATCCCAGTACCCGCCAGCCGGGGGACCACGCGCAATGCCCTGCCCTTTCCTACCCTCCCTGCCGCCCCAGGGGGCTGGATCGGGGCCAGGAGCCAGCGAGCTGCCAGCGGTGCCGCTACCGGCTTTCCTCACTCAGGTCTCTGCTGAGAAGCCAAATCAGAGAAATGATCTGATTTAAACGATCTAACAGTGAGGAAACAGTGGAAAGCGGCTGGTTTGGGGCTCTTCAAGACAACTGGAGCTTTTTGACCAATTTCCCACCCGCTGGAGTAAGCTGCTTTGGGTAAAAGGCATTTATGCTCCGTTGTCACCCTGACTGGTGAGCTGCTCAGTGTATGAGAAGCCCGCCCAGCTTCGGGATGCTGTAGCTTAGGAGATTTAGGATGTGCTGGCACAGGGATCCACAGGGCTTCCTCAGCGGTGCCCACCAACACCGGGCACCACCAGGAGAGGTGGCCGGGCTCCGTCGCCCTGCCCGGGGCCCGCTGAACCGCAGCGCGGGGCGAGGCAGGGCAGGAAGGGAGCCGGCGGAGATGAGTGTTTCCTGACTCTCAGGAGTGAAACAGAAAAGCGCTGTCACTCAGCGGCCCCCGCAAGTGCAGCGGCAAGATAACTCCAGACACAGCCGCCATCACTTCCCCCCTTTGTCCCGGGCTTTTTTCAGGCCTTCCTGAGTAGAAACGTCCCATCTCCGAAGGAATGTTGTTGCTGCTGTCCGCCCACGAAACGCCGAGCGGCCACGCTGCCCGTGGCGTGCTGCCAGCTCAGCTGGGACATGGGTACCCCGGGCACCCCAGTGCGTGGAATGGCTGGCATCCCCAAGGAGGATGTGCCAGGCATCCCGATATGGTGGAAACAGGCCGCCGCGTGCCCCAGTTTCCTGGCCAGAGTCACTCCTGATTGCAGGAGATGAACAGCAGTTGGCAGTCGGGGGCTCAGGAACCCGGGGCAGCCCCAGAGAAAGAAAGCAGCCCCAGTACTGACTACTGTCCTACCCAGGCCGTCAGCTCCTGGGACAGCACTGGTCCCTGCCAGCCTCAGCAAACGTCCCAGCCCATGGCTGGAGGGTGCTCACACAGCATTTTGTGGCTGTGACAGTCCCTGCTACTTGCCTGTCCCTGGCCTGGCACCCGCTGAGCCAGCCCAGGGTAACCCCCGGGGACTGCCGTCCCTGGCAGGGGACACGCTTTCCCCTGCAGA
This sequence comes from Ibidorhyncha struthersii, assembly GCA_013398815.1. Taxonomy (NCBI): domain Eukaryota; kingdom Metazoa; phylum Chordata; class Aves; order Charadriiformes; family Charadriidae; genus Ibidorhyncha; species Ibidorhyncha struthersii. The sequence goes on from VZSZ01003845.1 coordinate 254,411, forward strand.
AACCCCAGAGGGATCCTTCTGATCTGAAAGAAGGGAGCACTTCCACCCCTCTAAATTAGGCTATATTTTTTCCCCGGGATCCTTCTCAAAAGAGGACTCTAGGTTTGGCTCTTCGGATGCAGCTCATCCTATGACCACCTCTGTTTCTGTTCAGTAAAGACCTAACTCCATGCCCCTTCCTCCCCGCTGCAGGAGAACAACCACCAGCTGGTCACTCAGCTCTGTCCGCTGGCCCCCACCAGGGCCGCTGGTGGTCGTAGAGAGGGTGCTGCGTTTGCCACAAGCTGAGGAATGGGGCGGGATGACCCTGCCGGGGATGCTGCACGATGGGGACGGGATGGGAGCGCCGGTCCCCAAAGCCAGGAGCAGGCAGGGCAGATGCGGGAGCAGCACCCGGTTGCGGAGAAGCAGCCCCTCAGCAGATGCTTTTGCTCCCACAGCAGCGTGGGGCAAGGGGGGGCTCGATAGGAAGAAGGGGGTCATGGGGCATCCCCAGACAGGGCCCTTGGGTTAGCACAGCATCAGCGTCCCCAAAGCCAAGGCTGGAATGCGACGAGGCTGTTTTATTTTCTCCCTCCCCCACCTCTCAAGGACAAAATAATCTAATGGTTGTAGAAACACATTTTTCACCAAGGGATCCTTCATTAGCGCTTGTTTCCTCTCCCAGCTCGTTTCCTGGAAGCAGTTTGTGCTGACAGAGGTGGGCAGGAGCCGGCCACGGGCCACAGCGTGGCTGCTGCGGGATGCACGGGCCGTGGGTGGGCGTGCGGGTGCACGCACATTCCTTCCACGCTCGATGGCCCGGGGTTACAGCCACGCTGGGGATACGCTGCATTGCTGCTGGCCACCGGCTCTCCATGCCTGGAAACCCCTGGTGATGGATCTTTGTTGGAACAGGACTTTTGTTTAGCATAAAGCGGAGGCCCAAGCACCTTGCAGACAGATGCTGGGGTGCGTAGCCCAGAGCCCACCCGGTGTCACAGCAGAGCGTGCGCTGGCACGGCATGGACAGCCAGTGGATCCCACTATAAAACCCTTCCTCACAGGCGTTTACAGTTCAGCCGTAAATATTTGCTCCAGGCTGCAGTTTTCCCAGGCAAGATTTCAACCCGAAAGCGATCGCTCACTGAGCTACTTCTTCCCTGGTTGTTTACTTTTAGAGTTCCCCAGAGTTAAACACAGCTTTATCCCTACAGCAACTGGAATGGCAATATCTATTAACACCAGTTACTAAAATAATCCAATTATTGATTTGTGGCTACGAAATAAAAAATCATCCTGTAACTGGTGCCACTCATCAGACACCAAACTCAAGAGAGCAGAGGTCCTGCCCTGCCCTGTATGGGTTGAGGCCGTACACTCGGACAAGGGCTTCAGGGAGTGTTTTGCTGCCTTCTGAATACCTTGTGCAGAGCCTGGGGTCTGAGGTCTGTGGGTGCAAAGCAAAGCTCAGGTCTCCCAGGTTGGAAGGCTGCAAAAACTGTCTACAGATTGTTTTTGGGATGTTTGTGCAAAGGCTATGAGCCCAAAAGCAGACACACACTGCACAGGACACACTAAATTAAATTATTCCTCCAAGAAACTCTACCAAAAGTACTGCAGTTTGCATCTTTCCTTTTGAACCCCTACCTGTGAGCCTGAATTAGCTGCCACCCATCCCAGCCCGAGAGCAAAGCTAAAAGTAACCCCAGTCCAGATGACTCAGGTGCAGACATGGGACGCAAAGGAAGGCTGGTGGAGGCGGTGGGACCCCCACACCCCATGGGTGCAGGAGGGAGGGCTCACATCATCCTGCACATCGCTTCCAAAATCAGCTCATGGACCTGTCCTTTCCCTGAGCAGCTCCCACCATGGGGTTTTGCCCCTCTTGGTTGAACGAGGATGTCCCTGCATCCCCCCTCTGCCTTTGGTGGCAGCCGGCCTGCCCCAGGGAGGGAGGGAGCCGGCAGCAGGAGGAAAAGGATATGGTGCTTCTGGGAGCTGCGGCCGTTTGAAGGCTGCGAAGGGAAACAGGCCAGAGGGTTATCCAATCTCTCCGAGCAGACATTTCCGCCTGGCACGCCCCAGCGGCACAGTCACTCCGCTTCATTAATAAATCACTAATCCCGCCTGCTGCGGCCGCCTCGGAGAGGAAACGGGAGCCGGTGTGAGCAGGGCTGGGAGCGGGGCGCATGTGCGTGTGCCCGTGGTTGTGTGCGCACGGGGAGGTGTGCAGGTCACAACCAGGAGCCCCACAGAGGTTCTCCTGGGCAAGCGCAGCCCTTTCTTGGCTCGCCCGGGTCTGGCTACGTGCGCAGGATGCTAAACCGGCAGCTTGAGCATGGCTGCCTGCGGTCCAGAAGACCCAGGACCTTGAGCACATGTAACACAACCTGGGGATGGGCAGAAATCTTCCGTCTACCAACTGTTGCAGGTGCCATTCCCCTTTCTCAACTGCCTGTCTACATTTATAGAAAGCCAGAGTTTTCCAAGGGCTCCGAGGCTCTCCAGGACGCTATTCCAGCCCTAAACAATGCGAGCAGCATTGTTTCCCCGGGAACACAGATATGGTTTATACAAGGGCCACTCGGCAGTTTGGCAGATTACCAGCGGGCAGAGGCAGGGCTTTCTGGGCCTCAGGGCGGTGGCTGCCCAGTAGCCCCGGTGAGGCTGTGGCCACTCTGTGCCAGCAGCGGGGCCAGTGCTCCGGTCCGAGGGGCCACGTGGGCCTCCAAGCAAACTCCGCTCCCCCAGATGCAGCTTGCTGGGACCCAAGCAGCCACGGGACAGGCTGATGTGTCTGCAGGTAGCAATTCAGAGCTGGGAATCAGGAATCCAGCCCTGGGATTTCCCACCACAGCAGCAGTGGGGATTTCAAGCGCCCACCGTGCAGGAAGCCATCCTGGAGCAAACCCTGCGGCTGCCGCAGCATGTCTTCACAGAGTAAACACTGGTGTAACGGCGCGGCACAGATGTTTGAGCACAGATAACACAGGGCGTCCCGCTGGACCCAACCATGTGCTGCTCCCCATTGCGGCACTGTGGCCACCGGCCACATGAATGGTCCCTGGCCCTTTCTCCTTCAGCACGCGCTGCAGGAAGCCGCTTTGCGCTGCATGGGGTGTCCGGGCTAGCGAAGGTCTGGTTTGCAGTGCCCCATCCCTGTGGTGAGCTCAGGTGCCCAGGGCCCCCCAGGCAGATGGGGGGCACAGCATGGGGCAAGGGCCCACATCGTGCACCCACCCTGATGTACCGACATCACCAGGACACATTTATTTTGGAGCTGGAGGAGCAATATGTGCAACGGGCATTGCTCCCCACTTGGACACATCTTAACCCATTCCCTGGTGGCATCCACAGTGCTCCAATCCCATGGGAGATGGAGACAGGCATGTCGGGGGTGACGGCAGACCCTGTGGCACCCAAGCCCATGTGGGGCATGAGGACTCTCTGCAAAGACACCTTAGTTAATGAAGGAGGACAAGGGCTGCCCGGCGCGTGGCTGCTCGAGACCCGGCCTCCAGCAGCGTGATGCAGCGAGCCTCAGCCCCACGCCTCCCCGGGACATGAAACGCTCAATGAAACAAATTCCTGCCACCAGCACCGTTTCCTGTTTTCCTGCTACAACGGATCACGCTTCCCCGCAGTCCTTGACCCCAGGGACCAGTGCTAGAAAGGATGCAACAAACGGCCCCCCCGGCCCGAGGCATGCAGGGCTGGGCTGGGGGCTGCCCCGTGTGCCCCGAGCCCGCAGCCTGTTTGTTTGTCCATCTGTGCAGACACAATAGCTGCGCGATGCCTCCAGAGCAGGCACGGCTGCCAGCTTCCTCTGGGGAGAGGATCTGATAGCCGAGGGGGAAAAGCGGAGCCACAGAACAAAGCAAAGGCCAGCACGGAAAAGCAAAGCTGAGCCTTTGATTCAAACCCTTTTTTTTTCTCTCTCCTCGTGAGGCAACGTGTGTTGTCTTCTCACTTGCAACTTCCCCATCACTGCAGCTAGAGCTCCTGCTTGGCTCTAGCAGTCGGAGCCAGGTTGACCAAAGCTCAGGGCTTGTTGCTTTCCCTTGCACACATGGGAGGGCTTTCTCCCAACTCCCTTTCTAGCACATAATCCCCCATTGCACAGGCAAGGAGACTTGGCTTCCCAAAACATCGAGCAGAGGAAGGTGGGATTTCTGTGACAGCAGAGGAACGCAGCTCTCCCCAGCTGCTGCCCTGGGCTGTGCGGACCTTCAGGGACACACGTGTTTAAGGAAACGTCTCAGCCAGGGCAGGTCACCGCCTTTCACCTCCTTCGGAGAGGCACCACCTCCTGTCCCTGCTAGGAAATGATGCTATTGTAACTTTTCAGGATTTCAAAGTGTAAAGTAAATGTTGATCAGCTCAAAGGGATGGTTTTTCCACTCTCTTTTCCTCGGGTTGACATGACATTTCAGTGCTGGTTTTGTTTCATTTTCCATCTACTACAGGAGTGTCAAGAGTCAGAAATCCCTACACAGACAATTCAGACAACTCAGGCCCAGCCAGCTTCAGAGTAGGAACCCCCCCCACACACACATTACCGCAATGAGGAGAAGCCAGAGAGCCTGAAACGTGAGCAGCGATCCGGGGAGGGGGACGTACGAGGGCAGTGGGTACCAGTCTTCACCCAGTACTGAGCGGACCCAGCGCTTGTGCCCATTCTTGCAAAGGGGGACTGTGACAACCATTTATTTTGGGGCTGAAGGGTGCCTTTGCAAGCACAGATCTTCTCTTAACCCACCAGTGCTCGGGCAGACCACCCGGCAGCACCAGACCATCCTTCAGAGACATCTCCAAAAGCTCTGCAAAAGGGCTCAGCTCCCACAAAGTAGACATGAGGACACGCCACCGCACAGATTCTCCAGCCAACTCTCCGAGACGCCTTCCGACCACACATGGCTGAGTGCTTCACAAAGCACAGGTCAGCGGAGATCACCCCTGCTCCCACTTTGCAATCACAGCCGGATAAAAGTCTCCCCCTCCCAGCGCGCCGGGCTCACGGCTCCAGTTACAACACACTTAATCCTTGAGCCAGTTTGACATTGCAGCTTCGGGCTGATTGCATGACCCAGTTGTGAGACAGCGAGGCCCCACTGAGCTCAGAAATGTTAAATACATTGTAATTAGACCCCTGGTGCCTCCACTTTTCTTTAGATGAAGAGGCCCTGGTAAGTGAATTTTCCAGAGCGTTCCCATGCCGGCGTGGCAGCCGTGGCCCCGGAGAACAGCTGATTCTCAAACCACCCCAAACAGAAGATTTGGAGGCTCTTCCCCATCTGCCCATGGCAGCAGTGCTGCGGAGAGATCTGGGTTGGCCACATCGATTGCAAAGTGAAGGAAACCAAATCCACCCATTCCTGGTTTATCCCAGAAGGAAACGGGAGTGGGGCTAGATAAGGAGCGAACTCCCTGGGGAAGGGAGGGGAAAGCTTTCACTCCCCGTTCCTACTTTTGCTTTTTACTTTTCTGTACCTTTAATATCAAATCTCCTACACAATGCTGCCAGTGTGCAGACCCCAGTGAAGGGATGCTGCATCCACCGATAGCTATCTCTGCCTGTGTGCAGTTTTAAGTGACTCGCTAACACACATCAACCAGCTGCTGTTGAATGTCACAGATAAGCCACTTCTTGTCCATCTTGGGGCACCAAGGAGGGCAGTGAGTTGGTAAAACATCGTCCCCGATGTGCAGGAGGCTGCATGAGGGGACACTGAGGGCATTCGTCCCTGCTGTACGCCTCTGCATCTCTGGGTGAGCCATGATCTGCCTTTGCCCAGAGGCTCCTTGGGGCAGGGCTGTCTCCATGGCCATGGGGCAATGCTCCCAAGTGCTATTTTGATATAAAGAGGAGGTAGCACTTCCCCCAGCTCTGAAAACCTTTTGCTCTTTACCAATGCAGGTGAGTGCTCCTCTCACAGCTGCTGTCCTCTCCGGAGGGGATTTGAAGGCCATCGTCACAAAATCAGCAAACTGGGGCAAGAGACCCTGAAAGATATACAGGCAAAGGAAACAGATGCAAAGGGAGCCCTTTAAGAGCCTTATTTTTTTACCAAAACATTGTGAGGACAAACCCAGCAGGAGTGTGAAACATCTCCTCAGCCTCTTGGGGGCTTTAAAAAAAGCCAATTTGTTCTCCTGAAGTTTCCAGACTCGCGTGTCCCAGCCAGTGGGTCGAGCTCCCCGGAGAAAGCGAGTCAGAAGCTGCTCGCTCCCACGGGCTGCGTTTTGCTGGCTGTGTTGGGGCAGAGCTGGGGGGACAGCAGGTCCAGTGGGTGATGAGGAGCACCCACAGTGGAAGTGACAATCTCCAGGCATGTTTCCGACATGGCTGTTGTGGGACAGACCTCAGATTTGGTAGCCACCTGCATAGAAACAGCTTTGATGCTCCTGAAAATTCCAGAGTGTTTCCCCTGGGCTGTGAGCCGCACGGGGCCCGAGCCAGCCTCCCGCACATCATCGGGAGAGATCATGGCTCCGCTGTGGCTGTTCATCTCTGGCCGTGGGAGGGTAGGACATGTCCCAGGCCTGGGGTCAGCTGGGATGGGCTGCCTTGACATGATACACTGAGGTACTTCAGGGAGGGAGATGCTCCCATTTGCCTCCCTTTGAAGTAAAAAACCTTGAAAGGGGAGGAATGCCAGAGCCTTCTCCAAACGCACTTAATTAATTCGACTCGTCCCATTAACAACATCAAAACAGGGCAACTGCAGCAGAGTCTGGGCCTCATCTCACACCCACCGAGCCAAGAGGGCTCCGCAGAGCTCCCCCCGGAGCTGGGCTCTTCGGCTGCAGTGCAACAACTTGGGCAGGATGCAAAGGGCTCAAGGCGTGAGTTGTGCCTTGATGGCATTTGTATAGCATCATGGACAACAGGGCCGGGTCCCCACCAACAACGCTGGGAACCCACTGGCACCACGGACCGCCCGGTGCCCTGCATTTCCTTTGCTGTCCTGCTTCCTCCACCTGGGAGTTTTGGTCCCCCCTCGGTATTTCTATATCCGTGAATTTGTGTGTGCCCTTTCCCAGGCGGTTGTCGGGGGGCAGTGTAAGGATGTCTGTTATGGTAACGGTACCCCAAGGACACACGGTTGTCTCTCCATGAACCGTTGCAGGCAGCAGCCAGGTGGGAGGGGTGGCTCTCGCTGAGCCAGGCTGACCCCCCATCCCCACCAGCAAGGCCCCCAAGGCGCCCCAGGCCCCCCCAGCCTCTCACCGCCTTCCTGCCATCGGCTGACCCCCGCTGATAACCTTGGAAAGCTCTCTCTGACCTGGAGGAGCTGGGAGGGGGAAAGAGGTTGACTTTTAACCCCCTGCTGTGCTTCATCCTCCTCCTAAATGTGCTGAACTCTCCCCTGCTGCCTCCTCTCTACAGCGAACCCATCCGTCTCCCTGCTGATGGAGGGGATGCTGGAGCTGGAGGCCCCCAGGTCCTCCCACGAGCCCATGTTACAATGAGGAGCTTTGCTTAAAACCCCAACCTTGCCCGGACCCACAGCTCCCTCCTCACCCTGGCCGGTCACCGCAGGGCAATGGGACCCCAGCAGCAGGTCCCTGGCCGGCTGCCTGGCGAGGCTCAGTCGCTCAGGGGGACCTGGGGGGCAGAGCGGTTATGGCAGGGCTGCAGGCAGTGCTGCTCAGTGGTTAAACCGCAGACCTCAGCCAAGTCACCCAGTGAGGCAGACGCTGACCCCTTCCCCTCCCAGCCTGTCTAAAAGGAGGCGGCGAGCAGCCCCGCACCCAGCCAGGACCTGGTGATAAACGCAGGGCTTTGATGTGGAGGGGAAAGGGAGCCGTCCCGTGCAACCCCTTATCTCTCTTTTCTTCTGTCCCTGGTGTGAATGAGTGGTGTGGGAAAATGCACTTTCCAAAAGGCATCCCTGGAAAGGAAGGACTGAGCTGAGGGCCGGGTACCCCAAGAGCCAGGGGACGAGGGGGCAGTGGTTGCAGCCCAAGCCCTCTGCGAGCCGTGCGTGGGGACGCACTATGTGACAGCTGAGAGCCGCCTGCCTGTCACGCCAGGCCAGCCACATCCCCAGGGCCACGCAGGAGCTCAGGCACAAAGCTGGGACACACAGGGTGATCAGAGGAGACGCCAAGCGACTCGGTGGGCCCCCAGTCCCCCTGCCTCCTTCTGCCCTCCTCCGGTGGCCGTGGGAGGTTTTTCTTGGATCATTCTCATCGGCTGCGCTGGCTAAAGCCTGCTTGTTCATGTTGAGGCAGACCTTTAACGAAGCCCCCAGCGTGGCAGGGATAATTATCTTGTGCTCCAGGAACTGCCCTCATTATTTGTTATTAATATTGGAGGGGGTGTTCCCAGCCCAAAGAATTACCATAAGTAATCCCAGTCCTGATCCTGCCAGGCGCTCTGCGGGAGTCGTGCAAAAGGGTTTGCAGCGTCTGGGACTAAATATAGACCATGATGCGATGAGGAGGAGGAAGCAAGACCAAGAGTCGTGAAGGGGAGAGAGACACGTGCAGTTCCTTGGGCGGAGAGGAGCTGCCTGTGTCTGCCTGCACTGCTCTCTCCCGGCACGCTTAGGAAGGAAAAGCACACCCCACTGTGGCTGCTCGCACGCTTGTTAGGGCTGTTTGCTTCAAAGGTCTCCCTGATGGAAAAGCACCCATCTCAACTCTCCATGCCATCCACCAAGGGGACACTGGCACTTTCCAGCAGGAAAACCCCGGAGTGAGGCAGCGTAGGGGCTGGGAGCTGCCCTTCACGTGCTGCCGCTCTCCAGAGGCAGAGGGAGAGGCGGCAGGGAGGAAAGGAGATAACTGCTGGGAGGAGGTTTTCCCTCCTTCACCCTGTCTGCTTTGGAGGGCCAAAAGAGTCTGGAAACAGGGCGTGCAGAAAAATCAGTGTCTCCCATTGCCCCTCTGGACAGTGCAGGGCTCTCCGGGGGAAGCTCTGAGCTGCTCGGCCCCTGCCAGCACTGCATGGCTGCCTCCCCGCCTCACGGTCGCACACCACGGCATCTGGGTGGCATAAGGCAGCAGGGAGAGTGCTGCGGGTCCAGAAGATTTTTTCAACATTTTTTTAAACCTCAGAAACACATTTCAGGAAACTTGAGAGGAGAACCTGTATAAAGCAAGGAGGAGCAGCATCTCCAGGCGACAGGAAGGTGGAGTGGGAGAGCCACGCTAGCAGGAGCTGAACAGCTTAAGAGCAGAGGTTCCCTTGGTTTTACAAATAAGAGATTAAAAGTTTGAAAATGAGTGAAGCTGTCTTGCTTCCACGGGTCAATTGAGGCAGCAGTTTCACAGAGAAAGGGGAAGGAGGATGGATGCAATAAAAACATTGAAACACTTTGCACCAGGGCTTGCCAATAAAAGGTTAAATACTGGAGCTGCTAAATGTTTTTTCATCATTTTCAGATATGAAACGTGCTTTTGGGAAGCAGTATTTTCCCTGAGAAATTGGTCCCAGCCTAAAAAGAAAGAGAAAAAAGCCTTTAAAGGATATTAAATGGCCCCCAATAAAGAGAGGAAGGTTCTAATTTCATGGGGAGCACAACATTTGCAGAATGAAGCAGAAAAGGAAAAATGGCAGAGATTGTCTCTGGGCCTCAGCCTGACTTTGGTTTTGGGTTTTCGGTTCAGCTACAGAGTAGAAATATCCGTTCCCCTCCGCATTTCTCCCCTTGCTGCTGACATGGGCCCAGGACCTCACTGAGGGGCAGTGCCCGTTGGAGCTGCAGTCAGGTGTCATTAATTCACTTTCGGGTGCTGCTGATGAAGAGCCTTCCACCACCCCCAGCTCCCAGCTGCAGCTGAGGTTATTGCTCTTCCAGGCTCAGCCATGTGTTTCTGTTTATTTGCTCTGTGTGCCAGCAGAGCCCCCGCCTCCAGATACATTATGTTTGCGTATAAACTGCAAATTTGAGTTTGATTTGGTGGGTTGGAGCCCTGGGGGCTTCTTGGCTGCCTTTGAAATAGTTGCTGGGTCTGAAAGGTCTCTGATGCATGGGGCTGTGTGGTCTGGGAGAGGTGCTGGGGGAGTGTGCGGGGAGAAGACCAGGAGGAAAGAGAGAGGAAAAGGAGAGGAAAAGTGTGGGGATAATCCAGTCAGGAGAGGGACTGGCAGAGCCAACCTCCTTGGTGCTGCCCCCAGCACAGTGCACCACTGAGCCAGTCTCATGGTGGGGACACAGGACCCTGCCCAGCTGGTGGGGACACAGCAAGTGCCCAGGTCACAGCAGACGCAGCCAGACCCTGTCGTTCCACATCCTTTACTGAGGGATGTACCCGGATCTCAGCACCCCCAGCCCGACGGTGAAACTCCCTCCCTCGGCACAGCAGAGACAGAGCAGGCTGTGGCCACCCAAGCAAGGCACTGACCTCCTTGTCTCGTCCTCCAGCACGGTCTGACAGCAGCTTTCACAGAGCTCAGCAGCTCCTGTCCCCGTCCCCCCCGCTCTCCCCCCAAACCCACAGGACCGCCATGCCCTCGCATCCTCCAGCGTGCCCGTCTGAAACACCCAGCAGGAGGCTGGGAACGTTTGGCTGCTCTCCCAAGGAGATTTTCCTTCATAAAACACAAGGCAGGCGGGGGCTTTTCACATGTGGTGGGCACGGCTGAATCCCTTTTCTCAGCAGCCAGCAGGAGGAAAATGGAGGGGGGGGGACAAGAGACAGGCTGGCCCGTGCCCCCTCCTGCAGCCGGCGGGACGGCCAGCGCCTTTGTTCAGTTTTCAGACATGGAGGCAGAAAGAGTATGTTACAGAGGGGTTAAAGATATAATGATGGCCCTGAATGCGGTGGAGGAGAGGTGTGGGGTGGGAAGGGTTCAGGCTGCGAGGCTGGGGACAGGCGAGGTTTGGTGGTTGCTGATGGTGGCTCTGGGCGGACGAGGCGCGGGGATGGTGCTGAGACCTTCATTTTGGGCATCTGTAGGATAGGGATCTTCCTCCAGGCTTGTCCTGCTGTGCTTGGAGATGGTATTCCGAGGAGAGATGAGGCGCCCAACCGGGTCCCCAGGCGTGGGGCATGGAGCTGCCAGGCACCCCAGGAAACAGGAGCCAGGCAGGCTCTGGAGACACCTCGGTTTGCCTCAGGGAGAGCAATGGCTGTGAGGAATTGAGCTTTCTGCAAAGAAAAAAAAAATCAAACAACTGAAATAAATAAATAAACCAACACTGTTTTTTTGCACTTTGGTGTTTCTGCACTGCTTCACCCCAGAAGTCACTCAGCGTGGAGGGAAACCTGCTCCCGCACACCCGCACCCGGCTCTGGCTTTGCCCCCCTCGGTCTTTCGTGTCCCTCCTGAGGGGCCGGTGGGGACGGGGAGGGGGACAGGGCCACCACTCGCCCTGGGGACCCGCCGGGGGAGTGGGGGCGGCCTGGCTTCATGTCACTAGATGGCGGCCCCGGCCCAGAAATGGCTGCCAGGGCCTGGCAGGGCTCAGCCTGCGGGACCCCTGAAATCACAGGGCGGCCTGGGGGACCCCCGGCACCACAGAGCTGCTGGAGGGTCCCCAGTGCAGTCCCCGTGTCCTCCTGTCACCCCGTGTCCCACAGGCGCCGGTGGAGGCCGCCATGGAGGCTGTGCCGGGCCGGGCCGCTCTCCCGCCATGGGGGAAGAAGCCTGTGGTAAAACAAACCAGGATGAGGCCGGGGACGTGCGTTCCACCACCCCGAGGAGGACGACGACGACATGCAGGGCCATCCTGCCCGCCCGGCCCCGGGCTCCCAGCCCAGCCTGGGTGCGCAGGCAGTGCCAGAGATGGAGGGCTTCACGCAAGGCCATGGCGGGAGGCACACGGGGCGGGAGGCACACGGGCCGGCAGCGCCATGGCAGGCGGCGGCGTGGAGGAGAGCTCTCACCCTCCCCAGGCCCTGCTGCTGCCTCCCAGCCCCACAGCCAACCAGACAGAGCCGGGAGTGAGGGGGTCTCTCCACCACCATCTCGCCAGGGAGACAGAGGGGTGGTTGTGGCTGGGCTGGGGCTCCATCGGCCACCGTTGTCCTCTCTGGGAAGAGCTGTGGCAGGCCGAGCTGGCATGGCTCCCTTGGCCGCCGCGGCCCCACGGGGCGTGAAGCGGGTCAACGGGGTGTTTGTGGGACCCGGTGGTCCGGCACTGCTCATCCACCCGTGTGAGAGCCAGGCCGTGGGTATTTACCCAGGTATGGGGTGCTACCGCCATCACCCAGGACAGCAGGTGGCACGCACGGACCGGGAAGGCGAGCCCATGTTGCAATCACCCATGAGTAAATACAGATGTGCTATACCTCACCTGCTGAAGCTGGAGGCTTTTATTTTTCTGCTTGCTGCAGCCTCAGCTGACGGTGTTGTAAAATCACTAGATTTTGGTTATAGTAGAAGTAAAGTTAGAGCACTGTGTGTTCTGAAACATGTAGCCATAGAATCCTCACCAGGTAATTATTGTTCTGTAACAAGGAGCAAGTAATAGAACTAGACGAAACAATGGAGAATAGAATAGAGAAGTCTTGTTTGAGTTTGGTAGTTATAAAGACTTGTTAAGCACCAGTAATGCTGCTTAGAAACCCCTTACCCTTCCCATCTTGATTTAAATATCAAGAATCAAATTAATAGATATTAATAGAAATAACTAATTGATTATTTGGGTTTTGATAGATATTGAAAGTAATGTGTAATCAAGAAGTTAATCAATGAAAGTTAAACCTGTAATGGGTAATTAATGATAAATGACCTAATTAACTGCTGGACAATGCAGCTGTGAAGTACCTGTCAAGGAAAGCGATAAGTTGGAGGCCTGGTTAGTAAACCGAGAAGATCCTATGGAGATTCCAAGATTAAAGGGGGGATGTGATTTTGTGACTAAGCTGAGCATGCGTGAGGATCAGGTTCAACCAGCGGACACAGTGAGGAAGACTATGGACGACCACCAGAGGACCCTGGACGACCACCAGTGTACCTGAAAGTGCATGTGTCATGGACATTTACATATATTAATAAGTTTCTGGAAATTGTATGACTATGTTAATTATTTATCAGAAAAACTATGAATGTGTATATTTTGATTGTATATAATTTCTGTAAGTAGAGCACCCCAGTACGCACACTAGGTGGAGTGATCCGCTGTGTGTCCGACACTGTAATAAAGAAGTGCCTGCTTTCTAAAATTAAGTCTTAGAAAGTTTGTTCCTGCCAGTTCATGGTAACAATGGGACCATTCCTGCCAGTCAGGGCCTCTGCAGCCATGTTGTCTTCAGGTGCACTTCTCGGGTGTGCACACAGACACCTTTCCTCTGGCAAGCTTTACTTTCTGTCTCTCTTTTCTACCCTCGAATCTGAGTCTATTGCAGCCTGAAGGGCTAATTTTGCTCCTAGGTAAGAAGCAGCACGAATCCTTTAGGGAAATCCCAGGGAACTGGTATAACCCCACTTAACAGCACAGGCCCTGCTCATCTGCCAGCCACTGAGTTGCCCGTGATGTACATTAAAGTTGTGAGCAAAATGCACTCATGGAGAGAGACAGAAAGACAGGCTTTGCGTTAGGAGATGCAAGAAGGATTTTCCTGTGGGAGCCCTAAAGCAGAAAGCCGGTATCTTCTGGGTCATGAGCAGACTGACATGGCAGGATAAAACACCTCCCTACCCTTGCCAGACTGGTGTATTTTTTAATTCACTACATTTCAAACAAGCAAAATGTTGTAGAAAGTGAAGTCAACCTGCCTCAGAAAGCCAGTGGGTATGTGACATAACCCTGAAGAGCGGTATGGGGTTGTTCCACAGCTGCCAAGCTGATCCCAGATGAGTCAGGGCTAAACCTGTCACTCCCTTGAGGTGTCTAAGTTTTGATTGTCCCAGTCCTTCCCATTTTACCAACCGTTGAGCCAATTCCTGTCCTCAGGCTTTCACACCTCCTTAAACAGGTCACTTTGGCACCTTTCTGACCTCTGCTGCTCTAGGTTCATGGGTTGAGACATTCTCTCCTGCATTAGTTCACGATGAGGGAAGGCTCCGCATCGCTTAACCAGGATCATCCATGCATTTCCCTCTGCACCTCCCATGTCTTCTGGAAGCCTTTGGGAGCTGCCTACTGCAATGCAGCAGTGACAGTGAGACAGCTCTCACCCTACTGGGAGCAGCATTAGCGAGGAATCCCTCCAGCAGATATCCAGTATGTGCCCTGTGGCCATCAGCCCCTCAAAGCCCATGCAGGGCCCTGCGCAGCTCCTTGCTGCGGGGCTGCTCCTTAGCCACAGCACAGCCTGACCATGGCTGAGAGCAGAGAGGAGGTCAGAAAACTGTATTTTCCCCCCGCCCATTCCTCCCCAAGGAAACCCAGGTGGAAAAGTGGAAAAGTTCTCATTTCATGCCTATACCACCCCAGGTTGAAGGGTGTGAACTTCCCACAGTGGTCTAAATCACCCCACAGCACAGCAGAGGAAAGCCCTTCACAGCACTGAATGCCCAAACCTGGGCAGATGCAGGTGGGCAGCGTGGATGTGCACCCCACCAGGGCAGGGTCCAGGGTCCAGGGTCCAGGGTCCAGGGTCTCTGTCCATGCAAAATCACCAGTGGTTCCCTGGCAAGTACACAAGCCTCACAAATGGTAAGCAAGCACCTCCTCAGCAGCAGACATCCCCAGCATGGCCGCCGCCAAATTCCTGTGCTGTCCCACGGTCAGACCCGTGTTCCCAGTATAGCCAGTTCCCTCCAGCACTGGGGCCCATACTGGACAGATCTGCAGCTTTAAGGCACAGCCAGGCCGTGGAGCAGGTTGCTCTTCCCAGCCTCCAGTGAGCTGCTAGAGTCAACTTAGCTGAGAGTAATTAGTGTGGTTATCAAGGGAAGAGGTGGATTAATGTGGGAAAGTCATTGATGAAGGCAGAGAAGGGCAGATGCTTTCCTGGAGTCCCCAATCAATACAGACCTTGGAGGATGAATGAGGGCTTCAAAGAAAAGCATCAGTGAACAATTGAATGCTTTTAGCTCCCGGATGGCTGCTCTGCCTGAAGCAATGAGTGAAATATGGCACAGGGCACCCCGCACGCTCTGGCAATTATCCCTCACTTGTGCCTCTGAAGGAGCCTCTGCCCACCAGACCCACACACGTGAGGGAAGAGGATGCTGGTGGGGTGAGATGAAGATGGGCACCAAGGATGTGGAAGTGGCTGTGAATGTGTGAGTTCAAGGGGCTGAGAGCCCACTCCAAACTCCTGTCCCCTCTTGGCCCTCCAGCTCTGCTCCATACCTTCCCTCCCCAGGTGAGTGTGAAAGATTCCAGTTTCTAATGTACATCAAGTGGACACCAGCAACATGAGTGGGGCTCTTGGTGACCAACAGTGTGCAGAGATCTCTGGGACAGCCACAGCTTTGAAGGTGTCCCACACAGGGCAGTGGGTAAGAGAAAACCACGCACCCTGAGGACCTCTCTCTGAGCTTGAGCAGCACCCAGTGCCACCCGCTCTCCTGCCCCATGACCATGTCCTGTCCCACGCCATGCAGCAGCTGCCAGCGGGCTGTGCTGCTGGTCACCACACAATGTGCCAGTGACTGTGCCAGCGTCCCCTCCCCCTATTCCATTTTGCTTTGCTTTAATTGTGCAACGTAGAAAGTGGGTCAGGAAGAGCCGGGAGGAGCCATGGGAGGGGAGGGAAGGGAGCTGCAAGGTGGCAGGCTGTGCTGCAGGCCCTCAGCAGCGTGTGCAGGGGACATGCTCCCCCGGCTGGCGGTGATGCCAGGCTGGCGGTGACGCCAGGCTGGCGGCCACCACAGCTCCTGCATGCCAGCAGTCCTGCCTACTATGCCTGCACAAGATGCACATGGACATGTCCCCATGCCCAGAGCTGACCCCTTCCAAGGCAAAGCCTCGTCGGTCTCTGAGGTGCAGCGAGATGTGTTTTTTCATTGCATTGGAGGAGAAACTGAGGCACGGAGCGGGGAAGCAGCTTGCCCAAAGTCAGCAGCCGCGGTAGGAGGAGAATGTGCCAACGCTGCCGTACCTGCCGGTGGGTGGGTGCTGAGCCACACAGGTGGCTCCTGGCACATGGGTTATTGGTTATGTCCCTTAGCGCCATACAGGCAGCAGTTGGTGCCAGAAGACTACGGCCACATGCAGTTGGTGGAGCTGGGTCCCCGTGGCCCAGATCCCAGTCACAGGGAGCACGGTTGGAGCACGGGAGGGGAAGGCAGAGCTGCCCTTGACCCCAGTGCCGGCAGGTCCGCGGTGACAGCAGGGCAGTGCTGTGCCCAGCCGGTGCTCGCCGCATCCCAGCTCCCTGCCCTGCCACCCGCTTGCAGCACCCAGCAGCTTTACTCGAAAGCCAAGCGGGGCGTGACAGCTCTGCAGAGATGGAGAAAAACCAAAACAAATCGGAGCATGTTTTTTTTTGCACTCCCGGCCCAGCTCCCGCCGGCCCCTCCTCTGTCATCCCCGCTGGAATGTGCCTTCGAATTCCTCGCTGGCTTGCTGCGTGCTGCTGCCGGCTTTGCCTCTGATTGTTTGCAGCGATTGCACTTTTCCCACACTCCAGATCATGGCTAGGAATCACCCATGGCTCCGTGCCGGCTCCGTATCACCCCCAGCACAATGTGCAAGAGCAGACTTAGGCGAAGCGGCAATTGAAGAGAGCCGGCGGGGTGAAGTGGGTGCTGCGTGACTTGGCCCTGAGTCACGCCGCGCCAGCTCAGCCTCCCCTCTGATCCCAGTTCAACACCTGCGCCGAGCACAAGGCAGGCGGGTGGCTGCCTCTTACCCCTTCGCCCCCATGTCGGACGCCGCTGCGGGGCTCATGTGGGCTTGACCCGACGGGGTCTGGGCAGATGCTGGATGAGCAGGGTGTAGGTGGAGATATGACTGCTGCCCTTTCACATATTCCTCATCACTTCGGCCTCAATCTCCATTTCAGAGTCCTGACACAGCCCTGGAAGCACGGTCACAATTTTAGCTGCGCCTCTTCCCTGGTATGGAGCCTGCAAACATTGGGATTTCTTCGCTTGCTGGCGAAGCTTTGGGAACAGTACTCCAACTGAACACCTTGACTTCTGCTCTCTGCAGCCCTTGGAGAGGGAGGTGGGTGGCTACAGGGATGTGTTTGCCTCTTGCACGTTGTTTTTCCTGGCTGGGGACACATCCCCCTGCCTGGTGTCACTTCCCTGCTCCACGCAAGCAGGGCAGCTGGACACACTAGGGAGATACTTGTGCCCCAGCGCTGGAACATCGCTATCAGCAGGGTGGCCCAAAAAGGGCTGAGACCAGCTGTGGTCGCACAGATCCCATGTCCATCCCAACTCTGTGAACATCTGACACCTCTCTAAGCTTGAATCCACACACTGTCGCCATTCCATCAGCAGAGCACCTGGCAGCCATTGTTCCTTCCAACACCCCAAAATGCCCTTATGCGTATCATGAAGTGGGTAAGAAGTCTTAAAGGGAGGTGTTACCTCCTGTGGATATGGTCAGGAACCACCTAGGAGTGAGTGGCCCAGACTGACGCACTGAATCCAGGCTTCCCAAAGCCAAGGCAGCCTCCATCCGCTCCCATTGATGCACTACGTTTTACACAGTGACTCCGTAAAGTAGTTAATCCTTATCTGCAATTTATAAAAGGATAGACTGCACATTGTTAAGACTGTACTGCGCAAGGCACCCAGCTCCACCAAAACAGCATGGCATAAACAGCATGGCATCCCTGCAGCCCTCTGCGGCCAGCTTCCCCAGGGAACCAGCACCCCAATCCCAGGTCCCTCAAGCCCTCCAGGACCAGACAGCAGGGACATTCCAGAGGTCACCCACAGCCCTGTGTACCCTCCAGCCTCCTATGTCCCAGCCCAGCTCTAATCTCAGGACTTAGGGCTCTGAGCGTGAATAAACTCACCTGTTGTTTGCAAACAATTCACCCACAAGTACTCGACAAACAAAAACCTGTAATTAAGCAAATAACACGAGCCCTCTCCCCCATTATACAGTGCTGCAGACTGACTTCTGTTTGAATTGTTTTATTGCGAAGAGTTTTAAATCACTCTTTTTATTTGAGATGAGGTAAAGGCTAAACATAGGAAAAAAAAAATCAGGGAAAGAAGGTCTGGATGGGCGGCTGCCAGGGCTCAGCCCTATCGCTGCTTTTCTCATAGGAAACCCCCATAAAACCGCTGAGAACAGGACACCCGCAGCATCGCCTTCTGTTCTGCTCCTATCGCAAACCAAACATAGTGGAAGGTGAATGTAAACAGTTTCTTTAGCCTGATCAAATCGCCAGATGTCAAATTAGCACACTCAGTTAAGCCTCAGCCCTAATTGCGCCGTTTGTCACGCTGGAGCAGGCGGCAGCACAGCATGCCGTTCCTCCCAGCCCTTGCGGGGGGG
>VZSZ01003845.1:280225-294932 GCA_013398815.1 Ibidorhyncha struthersii
TTCGGAAGGACCCCCAAGGCGGTCATGGCTTTGCAGGGATCCCCACAGTGGTCACAGATTCGGAAGGACCCCCAAGGCGGTCATGGCTTTGCAGGGATCCCTGTAGCCATCTCAGTCTCAATGTCCGAAGGTACCACCAGTGCCCAACCTGGCACAGGTCCCTCTGCAAAGGCGGTTCCCCCACGGGACAGGGGCTGAGGAAGGCATGGCCCAGGACCCCCGGGCTTTGAGGAGCCCGAGCACTGAGCCATCCCCAGACCCATTTGTGCCCTAGAGCAGGGTGCCAATCTGCAGACAACCTCAGCAAGATCCACGGGTGAAAGGCTCAGCGCTGGGTTTTTATGCACCCACTTTAGGCAAGGGAACCCCAGTTTCTCCCCCAGCCTCTGTTCACCCCTCCAGTGCTGCAGCAGCCTCTTTGCAGGGAGCCTTTAGGGCTGCTCGTGGCCCTGACACACTGTCCCCAGCCTGTCCTACCCTCCCGAGAGCTTGAGCCCATCCCTCGCTGGCAGCAGCCCAGCCAGAGGCTGTGCTGGGCAGTGGGAACGCAGAGGTGCACGCTCCTGCCCTCGGCCCCGGGGAGGTAAGCGGCTGTGCAGGGGAAAGGCAGGGGTGGGCTGGGGGAGCAGCATCCTCCGGCTGGGGAGGAGGAGGCTGGAGCAAGGACAAGCCGAGGGAAAAGACCAGGTGAACTCATTCCTTGATCCTCGGGCCAGGGCACCAGGATACGGGGAGGACGGACCACTGGGTGCTCATCTGACACCGTCCCCGCACTGAGACTGAATCCTGCTACGAGACAGGTGCCAGCGGGAGGCCATGGGCTGCCCCGGCATGTCCCCACATGCCTGCCTGCGTCGGTGTCTCCTTCCGCAAAAAACTGGGAGCTGCACCAGCCTCCCCATCTCCTGCCCACTGCCGCCAGCACCGGGTGCTTGCATCCCCCAGGGATGGGGGAAGCAGACAGCCCGCTGCCCACTGGCTGCCTATGGGCAACAATTTGCTCCTGCATTCCTGCCAGTGCTGTGCATGGAGGTGCCCGACTAAATAAATGAGGATTAATTAAGGATAAATAAGGATAAATTAAAAAAAAAAAAGTATAAATTTGCAGTCTTGGATGTGCAGGGCTGCCAGCTGCCCCCTGATGAGGCTGTGGGATTGCATCTCAACTCTTAGGGTTGCTCTCAGCAGGCACAGCAGACCCAGCAGTCTGCCCGCCGTGGCAAAGCCCCGGTGCTTGGGAAGCTGGAAGCACCCTTCCTCTGGGTAATGCCAGTGCCAGATTCCCAGGGAACTTGAAACAAAGCAAATCCAGTCCAAGACACGCATCTCCAAGCTCTGTAGCTGGAGGGCTTTGGGGGGAGCTCAGGGGGGAGAAAAGATGAGGGGAATCAAAACTTTTTTTTGCAGCCAAGTGTGCGTTTTCCCAAATCCTTTGCAGGTCTTGCATCAGAGGCTGTAATTACCAAGACTTGCCCTCTCTCTCTCTCTGCACCAGGTTGCTAGATGCTGCTCCCGACACTTTGAAGTCGCTGTTTGCAGCAGGGTAAAGGTTCATTAACTCTTTCAGGATAAGCAGGGTGACCTCCATCATCTCCTGGCCGGTGAGCAGTGAGAGCGCTGGCAGCACCATGGTAGGAGCTCAGCCTCCATCACTGCAGCCATGACTTGATGTGCTGCACATCGGTGCTGACCGCCTGCCCCTGCCGTCGCCGTGCCTCGGCAGGGCCATCCCGCTGTGCTCATGCGCTGCCACCGCGGGGATGTCAGCCCAGCGAGGGTGACAGCTGGTGTCCCGCGCCCGGGCCATTTGCAAATGGTGACCGGCAGCATGGCAGCGTCCAACGCTGCGTGCCCGGACGTGTCAGCAGATGGCAATGTTTCTGTGCTCTGCATATCTCTGCAGATCTCTCCTTTTCAGCCCACTACCAAACCCCAGCATCATCAGCAGGACCTCCCTCGTGAGGTCCCACCAGGACCGAACCCAGAAAGTCCAGAGCACCAAGGTCTGATGATGCTAACATGCCCAAACACCTCCAGCACCCTGCTAGCAAGATCTCCTGGCATTTCTCCTCTGTCCATGCCCGGGACATGGCCATCTCATCCTCTCCATTGTGGCGTTACTGTTTTCTGATCTCAGCCCTGGCCAGGAAGGGCAGAGGCAATGACAAAAATAGCCAACAAACTGTTCAATGAAGCCTTCTCAGACGCTTGGGTGTGGTGTGATATTTGGGCAAGAGATCAGGGGTTGGCTTTTTCCATCCGGCACTGCTCCCCTCCACTGCCTTGGCTTGGCTGGGCTCAGCTCGGCTGGGCTCCGCGAGGGAGCTTCGGAGCACTAAGGCAAGCAGGCAGAGACCGGGAACGGAGGAGGAGGTGGAAGAAGGCTGTCCCAGAGGTGTCCTTAGTAAAATGTCAGCCAAAACATCCCTGTGGAGAGTTCTGAAATGCCAGGTCTGAACAGCAGCAAGTCAGGGTTCGGCACTTTCCGTCCCTATCGCCTTCCTCCAGCAAAAGCGGCCCCGTGTGCCGCCGGTGCCTGGCCGCAGCTCAGCCCGCCTCCCTCGCAGCAGAAGATTTCTATTTCCCAGACTTCCTCTTTCGGGTGAGATTTATGAAGGTCTGATCACACCAATTAGGAACCGGGAATGACCCAGCGAGCCTTCCCCAGGGGGTAAAAATAGCCCTGGGCAGTGACTCAGTGGCTTGTGGTGTAGAGAGCCCCGAGGCTGTGGACACACTCCAGGCTGGTGATGCTGCCACAGCCCTTTGTCACCCACGCTGTGTGGTCCTGTCCTGCAGACGTGTCAGGAACCCGCTCCGTCCCACCGATTAACCGTACGGGAAGGTGCCAGGGTCATCGAGCTGTGCTGAGATGTGGCGGTTTGCATGATGCTGTGCTCCAGCTGCGACCCGGCTCTCTTGAGCTGATGCCCCATTGCAGGTTTCCGCTTGCCCTGCGGGAGCTGGAGCCGGTGCTCAGCCCTGAGCGTGGCCACATTGCTGTGTTCGGCTTTTGACAGCTCTCGGCAGCCCGCAGAGCCTGAGCAGGGGCACCCGTGGGATGGGGGCTGCTTGCCATGGAGCCTTGCACCCTGCCAGGAGAAGGCACCGCAGCACCAAACACTGGGGAGAAGCCAAGTGGGACGTTGGGAACATTTAGGGATTACATTTCCCCACACACACTAAAAGCCTGCACCCCAGCAGCCCCGTCCCTCCCTGCCCACAGGCTGGGACTGGAGGGGGGCCAGACACTTCGTGCCGGCGCAGCACCGCAACACATCCCTGCCACGTCCCCGTGCCGTTCCCTTTCTCTGTCTAACCCCATCAGGTAAGAACCTTCGCTGATGCGAAGCCCCGAGCAGTCAGGCGGACTCGAATAAGTTGTGTGTCAACTCGGCTGAGCAGAAGTGTCTGTTGAGGGTGGGTGGTTACCGCAGGGTAACTCGTGCTTCCTCCGTGCGAACTAAAAATAGATGGCAGAGCACAAAGCAACAAGGTGCTGGGTGCACCTCTGCAGGCGCGGGGCACAGGGGAAGGAGGATCTCGGCACAGCTTCTGGGTGGATGTTGCAAGAACAGCTTGATTCAATGCAACATGTGCTCCAGTTTCGGGACTCCTTTTTGTTTTCACGGCAGATTTGCACTTGAAAAGCCACTGTCAAATTTGCATGCACAAACATGTACGTAGTAGTCGGTCCAGAAACAGAAATGATGCCCTCTGGTTTCCAGAGCAATCCCCGCTTCCTATCACATCCCTGGCTTGCACACCCACGGAGCAGCGCCAGGCTGGTGTCCCAAACCAGCCCAGAGCACTCGCTGAAAGCAGTATGGCACATCCACCGTCAGCACGTGTGCTACACCCCTACCCCATCACGGAGCAGACAGCTCTGCCCTGCCTGGTGATTAATGACCCTCTGCTGAGACTTCCCAGAAAGAAGCAAGCTTCTTTCCAAGGGAAGGAGCTCGTTTCTAATGACACGACCCGAACAGCTCCCACCATCCATTGCAAAAGGGGCTTTGACCGTGAACTTCCACTCTGGAGGCTGACTTTGCATTCCTGATTTAGGAAAAGCAGCGATGCCTTTGCAAGCCAGTTCCTCCAGCTGCTGGCCCTGCCCCGGGGCAGGCGGAGGAGCGTGGTCCCGGGGCCACTCCGGACACGGCAGCGGTTCGGTGCACATCACCCCTGAGCAGAGCAGAGCAGAGCTGATCCCTGGCAGAGTCTTTCGTTCCTTTGACGACACCAGCCCTCCCGCACAGCAAGCTGTTCCCTCGCGTGGCTACACGTCCCCAGTCGAGCACACCAAAACACTTGCAGCAGCAGCAGCGCCGGTGCCAACTTGTATTTAAAGCCGAATCCTTGGCGGCTTAAGGGACCTGTGTGGTCTGAGCATCACTTCAATCCATCCCCGCGGGGGCTCGCTCCCAGCACACGCAGCTGAGAGGCTGCACGGGGCGAGCGGGGCCATGCCAGAGCCCGTGGGGAGCGCTGCTGGCTGGGCTGGAGATGCAGAGGGGATCCAGCTTCAGGGTCCCTTGCCTGACCAGGGTATCCCTGAGGCAGGTGTGGGGAAACATGGTTCGCATTCCTGCAGCCCGGAGCTATTTTTGCAGAGCAAGGCCGGCTCTCCATCACCCCAGCACCATGCCGGAGGGGGAATGGGGTAAACCCCAAAACTGGCCGGCCCTGAAACATCCCACTGGCCCGTCGGGCCACCAGCATTCAGCCTCCTGCACAGTGAGCATTTGTGCTTTTGGCCAGAGCGAGCACAGAAAGCTGGCCGAAGCCGGGAAGGAGCCGTGCCAAGAGCTGATCCTCTCCCACTCGCCGCTGGAAGGGTTATCAGGACAGGAGCGAAATCTGGAGCGGGGCCGAGGTGGGAGAGGTGTGGGAACGCAGACAAGGCAGGGTTATTTCCCCTGTGCCACGGTGAAACGAGGCAGGAAAGACACACAAATAGACATAATTGAGGCTAAATGTCTTAGGTTTTTGAATCAACATGCACCACTGAGAGCATAATCAAAGGCTCTTTAGTAATTTATTGACTTACCCTGAAGTAAAATTATCTGTGCGTATTTATCACACCCACACCCGCACCCACCCCTTCCTATTTGGTAACTGAGTCCTTCCAGACCGCTCTGCTCCCCGGTGCCGCACGCTGGTGGGAGGAGGATGGGATGTGGGATGGGGAGCTCAGCGCGGGAACCAGCCTTGCGCCAGCGAGGTGCACATCAAGTGCCCATGAGGGTGCACGTTTGCTGCCTTCCCATCGCCGCAGGTCAGCGAACATGGCCGGATCCTGCTGCTCTGAAATTTGAATCAGATCCAAACGCTGCTCCAGAGAGGTCCTCAGGGCGTTCAGTGGTTCTACAACAGCCATGGCCATGAGGGATGGGGAGATTCCCAGCTCCGGCTCCAAGCCAGGGAGGCTCAGAGCAGCACCATTGCATCCATCACACCCTCCCTGCCTGGTCCAGGAGCGCAAAGAGATTCCCACAGAGCAAAGGGAGATGGTACAAAACACTGGAATTTTACATTCACCCCCCCATGATGACCCAGGTGATTCCCCCTGCCTGCAGAGCGCAGCTGAGCCCGAGCAAACTCATGCCAGGAGTGGCCCTTCCTAGCGCCAGGCCAGTCCCAGTGACATTTCAGCCCCGGCTTTCCAGGCAGAAAGGGGAAGGTGCAGTCACCGGGCCCTGAGGTCAGGCTCAGTTTCAAAAGGCATGTGCAGGTTTTCTGCGCTTGCAGAACTTCCCCCTCCCTCCTCTTACGAAAGACCCTCAGCTTGCAAAACAGCGGGGGTTTTGGAACACGCAAAACAAACAATTTGTAAAGAAAAAAAAAACAACTTAAGGTATTGAGCTTGCAATGGGAGCGAGCACCTGGCTCTGATTTCACCACCGTGCCAGCAGTGAGGGCAGCCCGTGCCTCAGTTTCCCCTGCCGGGGAGCGGGCCAGGTCCTGGGGGAGCAGCCAGTGCCACGGGGCTCCCCTCGGCAGGGTCCGGGCTGTGCTCCCACACTGGCACCCGGCCCTGTCCCGGGGGCTTGGAAAAAACCCTCTCTCCCCACCCGGCGCTGCAGATTCAAACTGCTGCTTTTTATTACTGATAAATGAGGTGGCCGGTCGGACAAGGCCGATCCTGACCCCGCATCCTTGGAAAGCACCAACTGCCACAGCAGGCGGCTGGGAGCACCCCCGGCTCCCTTGGGACGCACGCTAGCTCATCGCCTCGGCTCAGCTCGGTGGGTCCATCCCAGCAGGCGGACAAACACCCCTTTTCCTGGCACAGACGCAGTCCGGCTCCCTGTGGATCCCCAAAAATATAGGAAAAGCCTTGCTGTGGTCCGTGGGAGCCCAGCTCACCGCGGCAGGGGAGGCGAGGGGCTGCCCAGCCTGGGGGGAGCCGGCAGCCACCCGGCCCCGTGCCGCAGCCTCGGGGAGCCGGGAGAGCCCTGCTCATAATTAGCTGGCAGCGAAAGCCCGGAGGGGAAATGCGTTTGTGCAATCCCGTGCACAGCAGACAGGGGAAAAAAAAGCTCCTACGCAAAGTCTTGCCCACGCTTCCTGATGAACACGGCTCAGCGGTGGCCGTCCCACGCAGGAGAGATGTCACGGCTCGGCTGGGATGGGGTGTGCTGCGCCCACGCCGGGAGTGCACATCTGTCCCCACTCGGTCACCTCCCCATGTGCCAGGGACAACCCGGCCTGCCCTGACCGGGTGCCAGAAATGGACTCAGGCTCTTCTGTTCCCACCAAGGACTAGTTGTTACTGCGGGAAAAGTAAAATAGTTGGAGGTTTGGCCCCAGCGCTGGGTCCCTCGGCCACTCACCCAGCCCATCTTCCGAAATAAACATCATCCCGGCGCCCGCGAGGGGAAGGGAGCTTCTGCTGCTGCAGAAAAAGCACATGAAGCGAACCAAAGCCATGACCAAACAGGAACACACACTACCGAAACAGGTCCCAGCTCCCACACGAGGGAAAATGAATCATCGGGAGATTAATCTTTTCCAGTGGGAGACCCCGGGGCCGGGCGCAGCCCTGCGGCCAGGCAGCGCCGCACTCCAGGGGACTTGCTGGGGGGCATGAGCCAACGCGGGGGACAGAGGGGTTTTACAGCCCAAGGGCTCCTCCCTGAGCGCCAAGGACAAAATGTGAAGCAGAGCTGAGCCAGAGGGATGCCCCAAAAAGAGCAGAGAGCCCGTGCAGACCCCAGATGCCTCCGGGCATGGGGAGAGGCGCAGGGTCCAGCCCAGCACCCGGGTGCAGGGGGGTCCACACAAAGCCCCCCAGGCTGGGAAATGGGGTATTTTCCCCCCCGGTCCTATCGCACAGAGACAGCTGCTCTGCGCATGGGAAACTGTGAGTGCGAGAGAGAAAGATAGCAGCCGAGGGCAGATATCGCCCCGGCTTCCTGCGGGCAGCACACGGCCCTCCGCCCCGCGCCGGCAAGGGGAAGCTGCGGCTTGCCGGCCCCAGAGCCCCGCTGGCCCACGGGCCACCTCCTCTCCTGGCAGCAGTCAGCCTGATTGGCACCAGGACTTTGCGTAGTGATAGATCAGGAGCAAAGCCTGGTCTGTGCATGGGTGAGACAAGGCGATGCTTCTCCCGGGCTGGCACTAACCCCAAAAAAGGGGCAGCGCTGGTGGCCCCGTCTCATTTTAATTGCAGGCAACCCCCTCCAGGCCAGCCCTGGATGGAGGGTGCTGGTCAGGCAGCACCGGGGCACAGCCGGGAGTCGAGGCAGCCTCAGGGCTTCCCTGAAAACCATGTTTAGATGTGCCGGTAACCACACTTCTCATGTAAGTGATTTGGGACCCAGCAAACCACTGCCAGAATACTGTCAACGCCCGGTGCAGGTGCCTCACATCCCGCTGGGAAGAGAGTTTGACCACAAAGTCCCAAAAAATCTTGCAGTGCGGAGCAGAGCGATGCCTGGATCCCTCCTGTTGCCGCCCAAGCCAAGAAGAGAGAAAAGCAGCGTCGTGGGTGCATGAGCGTGCACGAGTGCGGGCACAGGTGTGCGTGCAAGACCAGGCGTGTGTGCACACCCTGGGACACGGCTCGCAGCAGGCAGGAGGTCAGCACCCAGGTCGAGCCCTGCCTTGTGCAGGTGGTGAAGTCGAGGGGCCGGGAAGGGGCAGGGGACGGATGCTGGCATCGTCCCCAGTGACAGACCCGGCCCTGGGAACAATCGCCAGCAGCTCGGGTTGTGCTGCCGTGAATTATGGACACCTCCCCACGGCCGACGCGGCCGGTCCCCGTGGCAGAAGGCATTGCTTGGGTTCAGCCCCCTCATCTGCCTCCCCGGGACTCTCCGGGGACAGATGGCCCTGGGAACCGGCACTTCGCAGGGGAGATCGCAGCCATCCCGGGATGGGACCCGCATCCTCTGCTCTGTCCTGGCAGCCCCACTTTCACGCTCTGCGGTGAAGCGCAGCAGCCGTGCCGTGCTGCAGAGCCGTCCTGGAGCTGCTTGTGCTCCCACCGGAGCCCACGGGAGTCCTGCAGCTGGGAAAGGGCAATCCACCCCATAAATCCATCAGCTTTTACTGGGAAAATGTCTGGGAAGGGGATGTCGTTATTAAAGTCACCCATGTGCTAGGCTCAGCTGGGGGGCGGTGTGGGGCGAGATGAAAATGGAGCTGCACGAGGGCTCCTGAGACACCGACAGTGGAAAGGTGCGGCCCCATCTCTGCATGCAGGATGCATCCCCATCGTTCAGGATTCGTCCCCATCGCAATGCCAGGGTGGCCCATCAGGGTTTTGCTCGCCTGGTCCCACAGGTGAGCCCGGATGCTCCCATGCCAGCTCACAGCAGGATAAATCCTTGCCAACCCCGAGGATCAGCCTGGAGTGGTGCAGAGCTCTGCTAGAGCCGACTGGGGACAATCCCTGGGCGAGGAAGATGTGTGGGGGCAGGAAAACACAAGGCAGGGAAATGCGGCAGCACTGGGAAAAGTCTGCTCTGTTTTTTTTTTCTTTTATTATTGTTGGGGGGGGGTTTGTTCTTTTTTTTTTTTTTTTAACAAGCAGATTTCAATTTCTAAATCCCATCTGGTGCTACTACTAACANTTGTTTGGAGCAGATCTTGATGGCTCCAGGCCCCTCGTTGGGGAGATAACCAGGCGCAGCCCCTCTGTGGCAGCGAGCCCCAGCCTGGCCCCGGTGGGAAACGTCCCGCTGCAGCTGCAGGGGGGGGGCCAGGGGGGCTCCGGCACCGAAACCCACCACCCCACTGTACCCTCGGTACTGGTGTGACTTGGAGAGGGGGTGTGTGATAGCCGCGAGGTCCCCCGGCATTGCCACCCCCACGACTGATGCCCCAGGGGCGGCTCCAGGCCACGTCCCCAGCTCAGCCGTGGCTGCTTGGGGCTGTTTTGGGGGTAAGGAGGAATTAGGCAGCTTTAGCTCCTTTCTGATGCTGTTGCCAAAAATCTTGGCTAAGCATATGTAATTAGGGACTCTGTCATCTTTGGAGCCGTTACCCCCCTACCCCGCGCTGACTCGCAATATCCACATCTTAAATACCACTGTCCTGGACCTCTCCTCCGCCTCCCGCTGTCTCTCACGGCTTGAGCTGGAGATTAGGGAACAAGAGAGGGGTTTGGGGCCCTGCCGTCCGTCCGTCGGGAGATAGGGCTGGGTTTGCTCTGAGGAGGGAATTATTCTGGGTATGAATTATGTCATTTTCCTCTCCGGAAACGGCGCATGCTCCCGGGTGTCACAGCTGGCGGGGTGGAGGGGGAGGCTCCCTCCCCGGCACATCCCGGCCCCCCGACCTCTCCAGGTCCCCAAACCGCCAGCAGAACAACGGGAGCAGCCAGAGGATGAAGGAAAAAGAGCAACAACTCCTCTTTCCTCCACCCCAGCCGCCCGGGAAGGATGTGGCCGCAGTTGTGCCGGGGCCGTGCCGGACCCGCGGGCTCAGCTGTGCATGGGGTGCAGGCGAGCCAGGGACGTAATCCAGGCTGGCAACCCGGGAAGGGGGAGATGTGGGGCGGATCAAAGGCCCACGAACCCCTCTCCCAGCCCCCCCTGGTGAACACCCGCTGGGGTCCGGGCTCTGCGGCACGTGGAGCATCCCAAGAATCAGAGCAAATGGTGGGGGGCTGCGTCCCCCTGCCCTTGGTGGGGCGGTTAAAGATAGTAACGGGGAGAAAGAGCTCTGGAGGGGACAGGAGCATCTGCCCCACGACCGGCAGCGCCTGGCTCAAAGTCGGGGAGCAGCAGACGGCTGAGCCAAGCTGGATCAGGTGCCTCCGGCACCACCACCAGCACCCCGCAAAAACCACCGTGCTCTGCTTGGGAGCGCTGCATGGCGCGCAGCCCTGAGCCCCGCGCCTCATCCTGCCCCTTGGCAGACGCCGTCAAAGGGAGCATTTAGGGCCGTGCTGGCACCCTTGGCAGGCGCCGGGGCGGACAGCCGGGCCAGCTGCTGCCGCTGGCGCCGGAGCCGGCGGCACGGGCTGCGGGGCAGGTGGACGGCTGGCTCGGCCGCCTCGCCTCCCCACAAAGGCGCCCCTTTCTCCGGGGCCGAATCGGATCTGAATGAATCCGCCTGATTTATTTGGAGTCATTTCCTCAAATGGCTTTCCCAACGAGCGTGTCCGCGCCACTTCTCCCCCTCCTCCCGCTGCCGGCACAGCCCGGGTGTTGGCGGTGGGGAGCGTGGGCAGCGGGTGAGGCTCCCTCCGGAGCGGATGGTGCACCCACCTCAGCGGGACCTCCCCTGCAGATGTCTGGGGAAGGGGACACCTGAGCGTTTCTGGGGAGAGGCGAGGGCGAACGGTTTGCCAGAGCCCAGGAAAGATGCTGGGCATGGTGTGTGTGCAAGGAGTGAGCTGCTGCTGGGACATTTAGCCCTAAGTACTTCAAAAACGCGCTGTGCAAACCTCCCCACATCCTCCCCTCGTGCGATGCCGGGCTCTGGGCGTGCAGCAGGATCGTACCCTGCCTGCCCCGGCACCCCAACTCTGGCAGCATCCGAGAGCCAGGCTCCCCCGGGGACCCCGGGGCTCCGCAGGAGAGCTGAGGCCCAGACATGAAAAAGCCTCTACGGTTTTCCTTCCTTGTGTTATCCGAGCACAATATAAATTAAAAACCGCTCTGTTTAAAAATGCAAATGAACCCTGGCAAGCCGATACAGACAGAGGGAGTCTCCCCGTCTCTGTCGGTGAGGGCCCAGATCTCCTCATTTCACTATCTCGCTCCGTCGGAAATCTTAATTAAATTCTCCCTTTGATTTGGGCATGCTCCTGCACCCCGCACAGCTCCTGCCGGGGCGTGCAAGAGCACCCGAACACCCGGCTCCCTCCTCCTGCTCCAGAGAGCACCCCACACCCACGGAGCTTGGGGGCGGTGGTAGGAGAAACCCCCCCGAGACGGCGCGGCCCTGTGCCCACGCAGGCCGTGGCGCGGTGCACGGAGCAGGTGTGAGCCACGCCACCTCTGCTCACGCGCGGCAAAGCGGGGACCCGGGATGGGAAAATCTTTGTTTTCTGGGCTCGTGAGGGCTGGTGGACTGGGAGGCTGGTTGGAGGTGCCTTTTGCCTTCTGGGGTTTTCCACCTGGGTCGGCATCCACCTGGCCGGCCGCGCGCTTGGCTGCGTGTCCGTGCCTCTGCTGAAAAAGAAAAGAGAAGCATCAGTCCCAAGCAGAAGCCTTGGCTCGTTGCAGGCTGTTTGCACACCCTTACGACAGCCGAAAGGCCATCCACGCTTATCCGAGACGCTTTCCCTGAGCATCCCCGCAGACCGGCTGCCTTTTGCCGCGTGGGGCTCCCCCGGGGCAGCCCCCCCTGCGACACGCTGCCTGCGGGAGGGGGGCAAGTTTCCAGCCCCGCTGGCAAAGCAGCCGGAGGGCGAAGCCAGGCGAGCGCCTGACAGCTCACAGATGGGGCAGAGCAGCAAAGTAGGACAGCTTGGGGAGGCAGCTCTGCCCCTCCGACCCCATTGTCCCCTTTTCTTCCCCGAGCCCCAGCGCGGGGAGGACGCGCGGTGCTCAGCATCACGCTGGCGGGTTACCATGGCATTTCCCTGCCAACACTGGCCAGCGGCTGCCCCGCTGCCTGGCCCCTCCATGCCTGCTGCCACCGGAGCACCGCTCGGCACAGCCACGCTCCTGTCCGCGCCGGGGGATGCAGCCTCCCTCCCTCCCTCCCCTCCTGCCTTTCTTCTGGGCTGGTGGACGAGCATCCGTTGGGGAAGGAAGCGGCAGGGAGGAATACATTGACCCGGTGTCAGCTGCGCTGGCACGGCTGGAGCTGCTCCAAGGATGCGTTTCACCTGCCCAGCGCAACGTTAAAGTGGGACTTTCCTACCCAGGTAACTTGGACCAAGCACAGGATCACCTCATTTGCTGCTAATTTGCTATTTTGTTCCTGCTGCTATGGCAAATATTTGTGTGTGGTATGTGTGGAGAAGTTCCTCCTTTGTTCCGCGGCCTCTCCCTTTGCCAGTCCCTGCAGCAAGAGCAGTCTGGGCTGACTGTTGATGCAAAGTGGTTTGGCAAGAAAGATCCTGTCTCTCCCCAAAATCTCCATCAGCGATGGGCTCGGGATGGCAGAAGACTCTGCTTCCCACCTCTCCTCCTCCACACGGGCCGAAGGAAGAGGGACTGAGCAGAGAAGTGGAAAGTCTATTCCATAGGAATTCAGAGACAAGTTTGCAAAGGATTTCAAGCATGCATTTTTGCAGAGTCCACTGAGGCAGAGCCAGTAGAACTCCTGCCTCCCAAGGCACGGGAGCAAATGGTTCAAAGGCTGTGTGCTAGAAGCCTTGATGACCTGAGGAACCCCCGAGTCCCAGGTCAGGGCACATGGGCTTGCAGGAGACACTGCCCTGTCCCAAGGACCCGTCCCTTCTGCAGCCAGCGTGCTGGGAGCAAAGACCTCCCGGAAAATCAGGGGCTTTCAGTGGATGCTGAGCCCCCCTGCAGCCCTGCACAGCCCACCCGGGGCTCCCCTCATCCGTGGGCAGTGCCTGCTGCGGGGCAGGGAGGTGTCGGAGGGACGGCAGGGACAGCTGGGAGACTTTGCACACCCTGGTTCACCCTGTGCTCCTCAACAGAGCCCCGAAATGAGGGCAAACACAATGCCAAATCCAACCTTGAAGACACAAACCGAAATTCATTTGCTTTGTTAATTACCTAATTACACTGCAAATAAACAACAGCGAGCGTCTCCGGGGCCCTTTCAGTCTGTTGGATGTCAGATACCTCCAGATTCCGAGCCCAGCCATGCCACAGCAGATCAATTTTGGGGTACCTCGTGCAAGGTCTCCCTCCTGCTCCAGGCACTGCCGCTGAGCTGGGCAGCCCTCCCCCCGACTCGACTCCCCGCCAGAGCCAGGAAAGGAATTTGGCCTCCAGGGCTGCATTAATTATGATTGCTCCTCGCCGCCGCCGCCGCAGCCAGTGGATGAGGTTCTCCCCTCGCCTTGCAAACACCCACCTCCCTGTCGCG
Organism: Ibidorhyncha struthersii; assembly: GCA_013398815.1. Lineage (NCBI taxonomy): Eukaryota > Metazoa > Chordata > Aves > Charadriiformes > Charadriidae > Ibidorhyncha > Ibidorhyncha struthersii. Next base: position 293,696 of record VZSZ01003845.1, read on the forward strand.
GGGGCCGTGAGGGCCGGGACACACCATCCCAGTGCCGCAGGTTCTCCTGCATCCACCTGCCGCCTCGTCCCGTGGCACCGAGACACGGCACGGCAAAAGGCGGCTGGGGAACGGCACTTCTTCCCCGCGCCCTCCCGCTGCAGGGATGTGCCCGGGCATATTCCCCATCGTTAAAATGCAGCCACCCAAAACTCGCTCGCCTGGAGTTCAAATGTGCAGAGATGTCCCCAGGGCACGTGGAGAGGGGTCCGTGCCGCCTGTGCGGACACGTCGCCTGCACGTGGGGTCCCCGCATCTCCCTTGGGAGCACTGGAAACCCTCTTGGGTTGGAAAGGAAGGGTCCCAGATGGGCTAATCCCAGCGAGCACCCCCGGCACAGCCAGGCCTCCCCATCCTGCCAAAACCACCCCCTGCCGTCCCCGGAGGTGCGTGGGCAGGGGGTGGTTTGGTGCCGGAGGTCCCCGAGCCGGGCTGAGCGCGGTATTGCCGCAGACGGGCTGGTTTCACGGTGCCGGCGGGTTTCCAGCTGGGGCCCGGCCAAAACCAACCCATTCGTTACAGTCCGGATCTCAGACTGGGTTTTACAGCCACCGCGGTTCCAGGGCCGGGGGGAGAGGTGCCCGAGCCCGGTCACCCCGTGGGCATCCCGCCCATCGCCTGTGTCCCTCCGGTTCCAGCCACCTCTGACGCAGTGATGCCAGAGCTCTGGTCGGAGAGCCCAGCAGGCGCGGGCAGCCCGACCCTGCTCGGCAAAGCACCAGCACCAGGGGGTTTTGGGGCCAGCGAGCCCCCCTCTTCCCAGGCAGCCCCCACTCCTTGCCCCGCAGGACCCCCTCTCCCCGGGGGAGCATGTCGGTGGGGCAGCCGGGCGGCCCTGGGATGACTTTGCTGGCACAGGCTTGGGCACGACGGCGAGAGGTTTAGCTGGTCTCAGCCGCGCCTGCATGGCTGGCTGGGGTTGCATTGATTTAGCGACGTGAGACGATTCCCTGCTCCTACGCGCCGGGCTGCTCCCGGGAAAGCTTTGTGGTGGAGGGACGGCGGGTGTCCCTCCTCCCGTGGGGACCCTGAGGGGCCAAACCGCAGCCAGGCGCGGCGGCAGCAGGGAGAAAAGGGTCAGGCTGGAACTGGGGGGATGAGCAGTAGGGACATCTCAAACCCTCCCTCCGCTGGGATCCCTACCGTTAAAACTGAACATGTTTGGCAGAGACGTGCTGGTTGCTCAAGTGACTCCCCG
>VZSZ01003847.1:0-59428 GCA_013398815.1 Ibidorhyncha struthersii
TGCAGGTGGGACCCCACTGTGCTTTTCCACTTCTGACCCTCTAACGGGGCAAATAAGAAAGTTATCTGGCCTTGGGTGTTATAGCGATAAGCATAAGCAAGAACCTCTCCGCATACCATGCCTTGACATCAGCTATAAACATTGGTCTTATCACTCTGAGAGAGCGAACATTGTCTGCACAATATGCTGTTAATTTCAGCAGTTAGAAGAGACCCAGCTAAGAAGCAAAGTTACTGAACAAATTTTATCCTGTTTTACCTCAAACCAGGATACCTGTAGAACTGCCAATGGTCTTTATTCAAGTTTATTGGCTTTATGTATCTATAGTTGTTCTCTTCCTGTGTGGCATGGCATCAGCTCTAGAGATTTTTTTTTGTTCCTAGGACTTGCCTGCCATCAGCCAAAGTTCTTCACAGTGGGGGCTCAGTGAAACAGAAGCAGAGTAGCTACTGAAGAACTGGTAGCCCTGCAGCCCTACCAATATTGCCATTAGACTGCTTACTGCAGCTTTCACAGTCCCACATCTATCCCAGATGACAAGCCACCACAATAAAGTACAGAAAAGAGCATTTCTCATGTGAATATTGAACTCCTTCAAGAACAGGAAAAAGGCTGCTTCCTTTGCAGATCATTTCAGGTCCATATTTACATCTTTGTTCTTACGTCATGGTTTCATGTCCATGGTGCTCAGCTAGAACTTTGTATTTCAAAATTTAGTTGGGTCTGTGAATTATTCAGGAACTTAACCCAAAATACATTAACAATTTAAATCTGTCAATAACTGATTTTCGTATCTTCTTCTGTAAAAGTAAAAAACAAAACGTGGGAAGATTTTATAATGGATTTGTTGCTGGATAATTTTAAATGAGTATTCTGAAGTAAATAATTGACATGCATATGAGAGAAAAAGGATTTTTGATCTTTAGTTGAACTAATCATGAGTAAGATATAACTACTGAAAAGAAAAAACAGACTCCAAAATATACTCAAGTACCAAGACATATTCCCAGAAAATTTCAGCTATTAATTTCAATTTCATTTTTTATTAAAAAATAAAAAAGGTACATACATAGGCTGCCTTAGGTTTTTTATTATTTTAAATGTAATTTTTGATGAATCTTCAGGTTTGGATAAAGCTAAAGATATGAATCCCGTGTCCTCCCTTTCACCATTTCTGTCACTGAAAAAGTTAAGTTGAAAGGAAGTTCCTAAAATTGTAATATTTGACCTTAATAAAATTCTGTAAAAATTATAAAACCAAAGTCTTTCAAAAATTACTACAAAATACAGATTAAGTAAGAACAGGGTTCCTAAAATTCCCTCTACTTTTTTTTTGTGTTGCTGCGTTAGCTTGATACCACAATTCTATGTACGTGAAACTGTACTCGTTATCTGGCTTTGCCTTTGAAACCAGCATCTCATGAAACGGTGGCTTGATCAGAACCTTGACAAACAAATCAATTAGCCAGCAACATTCTCCACTTTCTTTTGGTCTTATTTGCCTGTAAAGCTGATATACAAAGAAGTTCCATTCAATTAAAAAAAATAAAATTAAAAAATGATGAAACATTGGTGAGGAAGGCCAAGTGCTCTGACACAGTGTTTTTCCAGTGCATCATCAATAAAGGGACAGCTTCTCAAATGCTATGTGAGGAGAGTGGGCAATTCTTGCCTGGCACTGCTAGGATCCTGTGGGTCCATGCCTTATTCCCAGGACAGAAGGAGGAAACAAAATACTTGGTTGCTCTTGCTTCCCAGCCCTACCTTGGGAAGGATGCCAGGGAGAGGGTCACAGAGTCCCACCTTCCCAGTTCGTTTCCAGCAGCAGAGGGCAGTCTGGAAATTCCCCCACTGCTGTTGGAGAGCGGGACCTTGTCTCCAGCAGCAGGGACTCTCTCTCTCTGTGTCTGAGCCCTCAACACCCAGGAGAGACAGGATGGTCAGACAAATAGCTCAGACATGTTCTCTGGCATTTTGCAGGTGCCTTTCCCCTTGCTGCAAACAGGCAGCTCTCCGTGCGGTTTCCCCAAACCCATCCCTTCTGGGGCCGAAATCTCCTGCCCAGGACCAGAGGGGAAATCATTGCTATGGCCACATTTAGGGAGGGGGGACCTGAGTTACCCAGCCTGAGATTATTTTTTTGTTGTTGTTTGCATCTAATGTTCTTCAGTTGTGGTCTCACTGATTGCAAGTTATTATCAGTATTGTGTACATTTTCCATCAAATGGTTTTTGCTGCATGCTTGTGCTGTGTAGAAAACTTTTACAGATAAGTATATTTACAGCAGACTAATTTTGCAGGAGCTTCTGTATAACACCAGAAATTAGAATTACCAGGAAGCCAGGACTGCCTGTACTCTCTGACTGATAGGTATATACCCATACTGAACCACTGTCTTAATACAGACATTGCAAAGGTGCGCTGAAAGTACATGTGTTGTGATTGTATGGCAAGGATTTGGTAGCAGGGGGGCTACAGGGGTGGCTTCTGTGAGAATCTGCTGGAAGCTTCCCCCGTGTCTGATAAAGCCAATGCCAGTGGGCTCAAAGACAGACCCAAAACTGGCCAATGCTGAGCCCATCAGCTGCAGTGGTAGCACCTCTGGGATAATATATTTAAGATGGGGTAAAAAACTGCTGTGCAACAGCAACTGTAGCTGGAAAGAAGAGTGAGAATATGTGAGAGAAACAACTCTGCAGGTACCAAGGTCAGTGAAGAAGGAGGGGGAGGAGGTGCACCAGGTGCTAGAGCAGAGATTCCCCTGCAGCCCGTGGTGAAGACTGTGGTGAGGCAGACTGTCCACCTGCAGTTCATGGAGGTAAATGGTGGAGTAGATAGCCACCTGCATCCCGTGGAAGACCCCATGCCAGAAGAGGTGGGTGCACCCAAAGGAGGCTGTGACTTCATGGAGAGAAGTCCATGCCAGTTTGCTGGCAGGACTTGTGACCCTGTGGGGGACCCATGTGGAGCAGTCTGTTCCTGAAGGACTGCACCCCACGGAAGGGACATGTACCAGAGCAGGTCACGAAGAATGGTAGCCCGTGGGAAGGACTCACATTGGAGGAGTCTGTGGAGGACTGTCTCTCATGGAAGGGGCCACATGCTGGAGCAGAGGAAGAGTGTGAGGAAGAAGGAGCAGCAGAAACAACATTTGATGAACTGATCGCAACCCCCATTCCTCATCCCCCTGTGCCACTTGTGGGGAGGAGGTAGAGAAAATTGGAAGTGAAGTTGTGCCCAGGAAGAAAGATGGGGTGGGGGAAAGGTGTTTAAAGATTTGGTTTTATTCCTCATTTCCCTACTCTGATTTGATTGGCAATAAATTAAATTAATTTTCCTGAGTTGAGTGGGTTTTGCTCATGACAGTAATTGGTGAATGATCTCTCCCTGTCCTTACCTACAAGCCTTTCATTATATTTTCTCTCCCCTGTCCAGCTAAGGAGGGGGAGTGATAGAGTGGCTTTGGTGGGAACCTGGCAACTCATCAGGGTCAACACACCACAGCACCCTACACTAGCAAGCTGTAAAGTCAGGGATGTATTTAACCTTCTAAACAGCATCTGGATCAGAGCCTTCAGCCAGCTCAGCTACGTCAATCTGTTACCAGGTTTTGTCACATCCTGCCTCATAGTCTTAATAACTCCTGCTTTTATTAACAACTAACAACTTAGATACTAGAAAGCATGTCACTAAAAAGCAAATGAATACTTAATGTAGAAATAAGCCTGTAGATGGTTAAAATTATTAATTTTACATGCCATAACTTTAAACAATCAATAAAGGAGTTCACTGGAAATTAAAAATGGAACTTAGGCCAAGTATCTTTTTGTTGCCATGGTGCTCTAATTAAGAAAAAAAAAGAAAAAAAAGGCAAAAAAATCAAGAACTTGTAATGGAATTTTCTAGAGAAATTCTGAGCATTGAGTATTTCCAGGTATTACATGTAATATATGAAAACTAAATACTGTAACAAGTACTAAATTTTAGGGCTAGTATTTTTTAATGTTTTTATCAATGATCTGGACACAGGAATCGAATGTACATGAAGAAAGTTCACCTATTATACTAAATTAGGAGGACCTGTGGACTCCCCTGGGAGTAGAGAGGCCTGAGAGAGAGACCTAAGCACAAATACAGGGCTGGCAGAGAATGGATCGAGAGCAGCCCTGAGGAGACGGACATGGAGCTACTGATTGATGAGAAGCTCAACATGAGCCGACAATGCATGATCGCAGTCCAGAAAGCCAACCGTATCCTAAGCTGCATCACAAGCAGCGTGGCCAGCGGGTCGAGGGAGGTGATTCTGCCCCTCTACTCCACTCTCGTGAGACCCCACCTGGAGTACTGCCTCCAGCTCTGGAGCCCCAACATAAGAAGGACATGGACTTGTTGGAGCGAGTCCAGAGGAGGGCCACAACGATGATCAGAGGGCTGGAGCACCTCTCCTATGAAGACAGGCTGAGAGAGCTGGTGTTGTTCATCCTGGAGAAGAGAAGGCTCCAGGGACACCTTATAGCTGCCTTGCAGTAGCTAAAGGGGACCTAGAGGAAGGCTGAGGAAGAACTTTTTACTAGGGCATGTAGTGATAGGACAAGGGGAATGGCTTCAAATTTGAAGAAGGTAGATTTAGATTAGATATTAGGAAGACATTTTTTACTCTGAGGGTGGTAAGGCACTGGAACAGGTTGCCCAGAGAAGTTGTGGAAGCTCCATTCCTGGAGGTGTTTATGGCCAGGCTGGATGGGGCTTTGAGCAACCTGGTCTAGTGGGAGGTGTCCCTGCCTATGGCGGGGGGACGGGAGGACTGGAAGTTGATGATCTTCAAGGTCCCTTTCAGCCCAAACCATTCTATGATTCTATGATTCTATGATCTTGTTTGCCACGCTCGTGAAGAGAGCCTTAAACAAATGTTGCCAGGGAAGCGGTACCTCAGTCCATCCCACTCCTACCAATATGATGCCAATGCCAGTAATAGATGCCCAGAGCCTGGAGAATCATCACAGGTCAGCAAGAGAGCACCCGGAGTGCCAGCCACTCCAACCAGCAATTCAGCTTCATCGGAGACTAGACTTAAATGCCTCTATGCAATTGTATGTAGCATGGGGAACAAACAAGAGAAGTTAGAAACATGCACACACCCGCAGGCCTATGATCTTACTGACATCATGGAACCATGGTGGGATGGCTCCTATGAGTGGAGTGTTGGAATGGAAGGATACAGGCTTTTCAGGAAAGACAGGCAGGAGACATGAGGACAGAGTATTGCCCTCTATGTCAAGAACCATCTGGAGTGTCTGGAGCTCTGTCTGGGGATGGATGAGGAGCTGACTGAGAGCTCGGTGAGGATTAAAGGGAGGGCAGGGACAGGTGATGTTACAGTGGGGGTCTGCTACAGACCACCCAACCAGGAAGATCGAGCATGTGAGGCCCTCTATAGAGAAAAAAGAGCAGCCTCACGTTCACAAGCCCTTGTCCTCATGGGGGACTTCAACCACCCCGATATCTGTTGGAGGGACAACACAGAAAGGCATAAGCAATCCAACAGATTCCTGGAACTGTCAATGATAACTTCCTCCTCCAAGTGACAGAGGAGCCAACGAAGAGAGGAGATATGCTGGACCTTGTTCTCACTAAGAAGGAGGGGCTGGTGGGGAATGGGAAGCTCAAGGGCATCCTTGTCTGCAGTGACCATGAAATGGTGGAATTCAAGATCCCTAGGGCAGTGAGAAGGGTGTACAGCAAGCTTGAGAGAAAAGAGGCCCAGGAAAGCTGGCTAATATTCAAAGATCACCTCCTCCAAGCTCAGGAGCGAGGCATCCCAACAAAAAGGGATTCAGGCAAAAACACCAGGAGGCCTGTGTGGATGAACAAGGAGCTCCTGGACAATCTCAAACAGTAAAAGGAAACCTACAGAGGGTGGAAGCAAGGACAGGTAGCTTGGGAGGAATACAGAGAGATTGTCTGAGCAGCCAGGGATTATGTTAGGAATGCTAAAGCCTTGACAGAATTAAGTATGGCTAGGGACATAAAGGGAAACAAGAAAAGCTTCTATAGGTATGTCGGTGACAAAAAAAAGGACTAGGGAAATGTGGCCCTCTTGGGAAGGAAACAGGAAACCTGGTTATCCAGGATATGGAGAAGGCTGACATACACAAAAGCTTTTTTGCCTCAGTCTTCCCCAGCAAGTGCTCTACCCACACCACCCATGTCACAGATGACAAAGGCAAAGACTGGGAGAATGAGGAATCACTAACGGTAGTAGAAGACCAGGTTTGAGACCATCTAAGGAATCTGAAGGTGCACAAGTCCATGGGACCTGGTAAGATTCATCCACGGGTCCTACAGGAAAGATGGGGAGGGACTCTTTATCAGAGATTATAGTGATGGGATGAGGGATAAAGGTTTTAAACGGAAAGAGGGTAGATTTAGATTCGATGTTAGGAAAAAATCCTTTACTGGGAGGGTGGCTGGACACTGGAACAGGTTGCCCAGAGAAGCTGTGAGTGCCCCATCCCTGGAAATGTTCAAGGCCAGGCTGGATGAGGCTTTAAGCAACCTGGTCTAGTGGAAGGTGTCTCTGCCCAAGGCAGGGGGGTTCAAACTAAATGATCTTTAAGGTCCCTTTCAGCTCTAACCATTCTATGATTCTATGATCCAGATAGACTAGAGAGCTGGGCAATCACCAACCATATAAAATTTAACAAGAACACGTGCCAGATTCTCTACCTGGGATGGGGTAGTCCTGGTTATACATAGAAACTGGGGGAGGAGATGCTGGAGAACAGCCCTGTGGAAAGAGATCTAGGAGTTTAGATGCATGGCGAGTTGAATGAGTCAACATTTTGCCCTGGCAGCCAAAAGGGCCAACGGTGTCCTGGGGTATATCAAGCACAGCATAGCTAATTGGTTGAGGGAATTGTTTGTCCCACTCTACACTGCACTGCTGTGACCCCATCTCAATTTCTGTGTTTTGATGCCTTAACATAAGAAGGACATCAGACTATTAGGGTGTGCCCAGAGGAGGGCAGCCAAGATGGTGAAGGGTCTCAAGAGCAAGACTTACAAGGAGCAGCTGAGGTCTCTTAGTTTGTTCAGGCTGGAGAAAAGAATGCTGAGGGGGGACCTCATCACAGTCTGCAACTTCCTCAGGGGGAGCAGCGGAAGGGGAGGCCCCGGGGAGGATCAGTGGTAGGACACAAAGAAATGGAATGAAACTGTGTCAGGGGAAGTTCAGATTGGACATTAGGAAAAGATTCTTCACTGAGAAGGTGGTCAGTCACTGGAACAGGCTCCCCATGGAAACCTATCAGAGTTCAAGCAACTCATAGTCATATGATTTAATTTTAGGTAGTCCTGTAAGGAGCAGGTAGTTGTACTCAATAATCCTTATGGGTCCCTTCCAACTTGAGATGTTCTATGATTCTAAACATTTCATTCATAACTAAAAGCATGTAAGACCTATCTTCTCTCGAAAAGTTAGAAGCTTATGTTGTTCTTTCAGAATAAGATGGTGATAGGAATGATTTCATCTTTTAAAAACCGTGGAGAAGAACATGACCTTTCAATGCCTTACCCAGCAGTTTAGTGCCTGGTGGATGTTGCAAGACCAGGGCAGACTATGTAGGACTACCCACCACTGAGCGTTAAGTATTAAAGCTCCCTAGGAACTGCCTAGGTGGAATTAACCACCTCAGAGGTGAAGCCATTAGACCTAGAAGTTATTTTAGGAGGAACAGAGATCAACATTTGTCCTCTTCCTTTAAGGAACATAGAGGAAAACAGGAATATGTATGAATCTTGTCCTTTAGCTCTTTACATAGACAGGTGATAAAGGCACAGGTTAATTACTGTACAGTTTTTCTTACAAAAATCTGCTTACTGGGGTATTTGCAAGGAAGAAGAGAAATGTAATTTTCTAACTTCTCACAAAGAAAAGGTAATTAATCTATTCTTTTTGCAGGATAATGTCCTACCCTTTAAGTAAACAGACTAATGAATGACAAGTGTTGTGTTTTCCCCCTTCAGCTATTGTGTTAAAAATAGTGATTGCCATCATTCCATTTGCTTTAGGTAGTACCCTGATACTTATTCCAGACAATTTTCTAGGCACATACAAAACAATGTAATGAGATTGTGAAACTTTTGTGTGGTTAAGTGTTTGTGAAAAGATAATATTGGGTTCAGACATCTTCATTCCAGCTAGGTCCTACTCCATGCTAATTAAAAAGTTGTTTTTTGGACCAAATCTCTGTTGCATAACTGCCATTACTGCTGGCTGTTGCATAACTGTCTTTACTGTTGGCTATAGCCAGCATTCAATCTTCTCCAAAGTCATGGGTAATCTATTAACTACTTATTGATATCTATATTCAACAAGAACTTCAGTTTTGACATTAATCTTCTTAGGAATTTGAATTTCTTTTTCTAGGATGTTTTACTGGACATCACTAATAGACTCAGTTTCACAAAAACTACTGCTGTGTGAGAAGGAGATGTTTTGTTCATTTTACACAATTTGTTAAACATAAAGACACTTACTCAAGTAACTGTAAAACTATGTGTTACATAGACAGAATTAATTCATTGCTTCGTCAAGAATCTTTCATTTTGCCTAGAAAAAACTAGACCTAAATTAATGTAAATTAAATGGGAAAGTGATTTCAGCTGTTAAAGCTGAAAAAAAAAAGAAATTACTACTTTTGGCTTTCACTTTTTTTTAAAGTACATAATAAAAGAATAGGTCCAAATGTTAATTTCAGATGAGTTCAACAGCCCAATATCAGTCTGAAAATGACAAGAAATATTCACTTATCTTTTTCTATAGGGATGAAGAAAATTTATAGACCATAAAGGTTACATTGACAAATTGGAGACAGTCACTGACTTATCTACCATTAACTAATTAATTGATAGTTTGAGAGAAACACGACAAGGTATGCATACCTAAAATGCACGACCATACAACTTACATCTTTGCCTTATTTTTCTAAAACAATTTGCTATCAGATACAGTGCCTAATTCAAATGCAATCTAAAATAAGGACCATATCTTCTTATGCATACATGAAGCACCTAACAAACTGTTAGGATGTGTACTACAGACAAATTGTAACAGATTCATTTTGAGCATCTACAGAATACACTTTTGGATTATTAGATATATAGTATCCAATAGTATCCTCAATAGTATGTTGTCTGATAGTAGCTGAGAAAAACAATATTAATGACAAGTTTTATAACAAATGAGAAAATTAAGGCTATAACTATAGAAACAGTAAAGGTTGGACCAAAAAAGTTAAGATGTATTTACTCTGAAGAGAAAGATTAATATTACTTTGCAATGAAGCAAGAACAAAGATCTGTAATGTCAAGCCACTCTACTGGCATTTTGTATTTAAATTGTATTTGGAAGTCTTTACTTGTCCTCTATTAGATAACAGCATTCAGCAATCACTCAGTTAGCAAAAGGCTTGGAGAAATATTACACCTATCTTTATGAAATCCAGTGCTGAGGTCAGTTTTGAATCCAGTCAGATCCAAATCAGATCAGATGAGCTATGGAGCTCACTTGCACATTCCTTATTGTTCTTATGATTGTGATCCAACAGAATGTTTCTCAGAATGAGTCAAAGCTGTAAGAAGGGACTCAAGGTCTCAGGTTTCTCAGACTTATGCTGAAGGCTACCAAAAACCTCCAGTATGTAAAGCTAGTTTTTGTTAAAACAAAAAACACCAAACCATAAAAAACGTCATTCTTTAAGACAGTGAAAATGTAAATCCTCAGTGGAGACTGCCAGAATCACAGAATCACAGAATCATCAGGGTTGGAAGGGACCTCTGGAGATCATCTAGTCCAACCTCCCCGCCAGAGCAAGGTCACCTACAACAGGTTGCACAGGACAGCGTCCAGGCGGGTTTTGAATGTCTCCAGAGTGGGAGACTCCACAACCTCTCTGGGCAGCCTGTTCCAGTGCTCCACCACCCTCAAAGTAAAGAAGTTCCTCCTCATGTTGAGATGGAACTTCCTATGTTCAAGCTTGTGCCCATTACCCCTCGTCCTATCAATGGGTACCACTGAAAAAAGACTGCTCCCATGCCCCTGGCATCCTCCCTTCAAGTATTTGAAAGCATTAATAAGATCCCCCCTCAATCTTCTTTTCTCTAGACTAAAGAGACCCAAATCCCTCAGCCTTTCCTCATATGAAAGATGTTCCAATCCCCTAATCATCTTTGTAGCCCTTTGCTGGACCCTCTCCAGCAGATCCCTGTCCTTCTTGAACTGGGGAGCCCAGAACTGGACGCAGTATTCCAGATGCGGCCTCACCAGGGCAGAGTAGAGGGGGAGGATGACCTCCCTCGACCTGCTGGCCACACTCCTTTTGATGCACCCCAGGATGCCATTGGCCCTCTTGGCCGCCAGGGCACATTGCTGGCTCATGGTCATCCTGTTGTCCACCAGGACTCCCAGGTCCCTTTCCACAGAGCTGCTCTCCAGGAGGTCGGCCCCCAACCTGTACTGATGCATGGGGTTATTCCTCCCCAGATGCAGTACCCTACATTTACCCTTGTTGAATTTCATTAAGTTCCTCTCTGCCCAACTCTCCAGCCTATCCAGGTCACGCTGTAAGGCAGCACAGCCTTCTGGCGTATCAGCCACTCCTCCCAGTTTAGTGTCATCAGCAAACTTGCTGATGGTACACTCTATCCCTTCGTCCAGATCATCGATGAATATATTGAACAGGACTGGACCCAGTACTGACCCTTGAGGGACACCACTTGTTACTGACCTCCAACTAGACTCTGCACCACTAACCACAACCCTCTGAGCTCTATCTGCTAGCCAGTTCTCAATCCACCCCACTGTCCATCCATCTATCCCACACTTCCTAAGCTTGCCAGTGAGGATGATGTGGGAGACAGTGTCGAAAGCCTTGCCAAAGTCAAGGTAGACAACATCCACTGCCCTCCCCTCATCCACCCATCTAGTGACCTCATCATAGAATGCTATCAGATTAGTCAGACACTAAATAATAGGTTTGAAACAAACATGACAGTGTATAAATAGCAAAAAAGGGGTTTACAATCCATCATGGATGAGCATAACAACCACAGCGAGTTTTGTATTAAAATCACTACATTGGGCTGTTTTCTTTAAGAGGTATCCCAGTAGTAGTCTGAGGCTAATTTTTTTCTCCCTGTAAATAATACTTTAATTTTTTTTCACTTTCTGTTTGTTTCTTTGGGGGGGGGGCAGTGTTGGTAGTGTTTTTTTTTTGTTTTGGTTTTTGGGTTTGGAGTTTTTTTAAGTTATCTGATTTACATAACAATGCTTGGCTTCCTTGTCTTATTTATGCTCAGTGTATCAAAAACTGGTTGAGCCAAAGCCTCCTGAACTTTAGGAAATTTAGTACAATTAGATACATGGCCTTGTTCCCCAGATTTTTTTAGAATGGTGGAATTGCATGCAATGTTTTTTCATATGCTTAGCCTAGAAAAGCACAATAAGTAAGATTCTTACAGGAATTGTTAGTTTTAAAGAGATTATTAAGGAAATACTAATGGGATAGTTAAAGAAATAATATAGCAGGTTTAAATACTGAATTAAATTAAAGTAAATTTAGCTCGTTTTAGCAAAATAGAGAGATTTTACTTTCTTCAGGATTTAGGAAATTTTACCCATGTACATTCCTAAAAATTTATGAAGAACTCATTCCTGTGACTGATTATACTTGTATGAATAGAACATTTATTTGCTCTTCTGTTCTTTAAGTTGCAACCTAGAACAATAATTAAAATTGAAGGTGTTGGTAATTAAGATCAATTATTAAACTTCAAAGGGTAAGAAGAAGATATATGATCAGTTCAGCTTGGTAATTTCAGGCAGAGCAGTGGAACAGACAACTAATTCCTCCTACATTTGCTGCCAGAAGTGAGCCAGTATCTGGAAACATTACCAGCACAAATTTAAGCAGCTAGAGACTTCACATGTAAGGCTAGATAGGACTTTTGTGGACAGCAATATTGACTAATTTTGATGCCTGTAAAGATTCTTGGTGCCTAAATCCCTATTACGATTCCAGTCCTTAGGGCTTTAGCTACAAAACTTGTATAATGTTAGTAATAAATCAGAAAGAATTCACAGAAGTCTTGTGAGGTTTAATTAGCAATTACTTGCAGAATGCTTTGAAGATGTAAAATGCTGTATCATTATTAATAACATGATAGTAATTATTTAAAGGCAAAATACTATTCCTCGTTTTATTTGGAAGACTTAATTAATTCTATAATTTTTTATTGCAACAATTAATCAATACATTTACAGCCTTTAGGATGAGATAGGTGAGGTGTTGATTTATTGAATTTATTCTTCTGATGAAAAGTGTATGAAGAATAAAACAGCTTATACTAAAAATCATAAAAATAAAGAAAAAAGATGATAAAGGTTGATTATGTTTGAACCAATAAAGAAATCTGTAGGACCATCCATAAATACTCTGAGAAACAACAACAACAACAATAACAAAAAAAAAAAAAAAAANAAAAAAAAACAAAACAAAGCAAACAAATAAAAAACAATGGAGGGAAACTTATTTCCCAAAATACAATGTTGAAAAAGATCTGCTATATGATTTCCTCAGCCTTGTTTTTTCATTGTTGTGGACGTACACTGTAAATTTTACAGCAACCTCACCACTCCCATGTAGTAACAGCTGCCATAATAGTTGCTCCCCTCCATGACATGGGCTCTGAGCTGACATCTGCAGTCAACCCCCCCCCAAGCTGGAGCAATGCACTCAGGGCCCTGACATTCAATGCTGTATCTTGTTTGGGCACATATGAAAAATCTTCCATACAGCAGCTTCCAACATGGGAAAAATTAGGTCTATGATTGAAATAAAAACTGCAGCACAGTCCCACAGTCCGGCTGACCCAGACAGTTGTGAGCTCTGGAGGAGTGTGCCAGGATGCCCCAGAAAGTAACTACAGATATTCCTTACAAGTCACTGAAATGGACTTTAATAAGATGCAAAAAGCAAATCTTCAAAGTATGAACACTGAGATTAAGGCAGCAAGAAAGTTCCATGAAGTGAGCATTAACATTTTTCATCAGAAGAACTTTTCTCTTAACTAAAGAGAAAAACTGACTGCTGGGAGTTAAATACTGCTTAAATCTCTTACTTGCCCTCTGCGCTCTAGCTGGATGCTTCTACATTAGCATTTTAGATCAAATCCTAGTGTGCTGTTGAAAAGAAACTTCGGTCATCCCCACTTCTTTACACCTCCAACTCTACACATCCTAGAATGCTTTCAGAGTGAACCACTTTTCTTTCACATAAAAATAAACTGTAAGAAACTCCTCATGAGTGCCGCTTGTGAACTCTGACTGCTGATGAGTATTCAGGGCATGGAACCAAGCTAGAACTGGTCCAAAGGAACTTCTGAAATGTGTATAATGCAGATTCTTGGTCCTTAGCACCAACTGTTTCACTTTACAAATCCATTTCAATCACTTTGTGCTATGTGATAATAGCCTATGTATAACTTTTAACACATTCTTCAGATGTTCTGTTTCTCAATATCCATATTAAAAAAACTAATAATATCCTCCTTAGAAAGACACTGTTTGTATCACATATTTGCAAAATCAGTGATTTTAGAATGGGTATTTTCTTCAGAAGATATTTTCCTCCAAAACTTATGTGAATAAGTCATATTCTTTGAATTCGTACAGTTTTAACTTTCTTTAAAGATGTTTTTGCTTTGAACCTTCTAACCGTAATCTAAAAATACCATTAGCAGTAAAGTTTTATTCTCCTTTTAAATATTCCTTCAGTACTGTACGAGGAGCTTAGGAAAACCCTTTTAACAAATATGTTTAGTCTTCATTTGAATTTCTTAGTCTATAAAATATAGGTCAAACTTAATTAAATCAATGGGGAATGGATGTTATTTTGAGGAATAGTAAAACATCAAGGAGTAAAAACAAATCACAATTCTGATATCTAATATTGTGAGAGTTACTTGATCATATAACACTAATATATAACCCTCTCATCCACCATCAGCCTGTCTCAGAAGTTTTCATATTTTTGTGTTCTATGCCTCTCTCTCTCTCTGTTTGCTTCTTATGGTAGGATTTCTTTTTCCTTAAGTAATATTGCACCTTGCCAGTCAACCCATTGCCTTCCTTAATACACTACAGACTTTCTGAACAAATTGTTCAACAGTGCTCATCACGAATACACCAGTGAAGTTGTCTTCATCAGAAAAATCCAACTCCTCACAAATATTTTTCCTTAATGAAAATACTCTGTTTTTGAAAAATTTTCTTGAAAGGGGACACTTAGAAGGAGGCCCTGGGAAATTACAGGCCAGTCAGCCTCACCTCCATTCTTGGAAAGGTGACAGAACAGCTCATTCTGGATGTCATCTCTAAGCATGTAGAGGAAAAGAAGGTTATTGGGAGCGGTCAACATGGATTCACTAGGAGGAAATCATGCTTGACCAATCTGATAGCCTTCTATGATGGCTTGACTGGCTGGGTGGATGAGGAGAGAGCAGTATATGTTTTCTACCTCAACTTTAGCAAGGCTTTTGACACTGTCTCCCATAACATCCTCATAGATAAACTTAGGAAGTGTGCGTTAGA
The DNA here is from genome assembly GCA_013398815.1 of Ibidorhyncha struthersii. Taxonomy (NCBI): domain Eukaryota; kingdom Metazoa; phylum Chordata; class Aves; order Charadriiformes; family Charadriidae; genus Ibidorhyncha; species Ibidorhyncha struthersii. Next base: position 14,651 of record VZSZ01003847.1, read on the forward strand.
TGAGTGGACAGTGAAGTGGACTGGGAACTGGCTGAATGGCAGAGCTGAGAGGGTTTTGATCGGCAGCACAGAGTCTAGTTGGAGGCCTGTAACTAGCCTTGTTACCCAGGGGTCAATACTGGATCCAGTCTTGTTCAACATAATCATCAATGACCTGGAAGTGGGGACAGAGCGGTAACAGCCTCAGCAAGTTTGCTGATGACACAAAACTGGGAGGAGTGACTGACACACCTCTGGAACATGAAAGGCTGTGCTGCCATGCAGTGAGACCTGAACAGGTTAGAGTGTTGGGTGGAGAGGAACTTAAGTTTGACAAAGGCAAGTGTAGGGTCCTGCACCTGGGGAGGCATAACCCCATGCACAGGTTAGGGGTTGACCTGCTGGAGAGCAACTCTGCAGAAAGAGACCTGGGAATCCTGGTGGACAACAGGATGACCGTGAGCCAGAAATATGCCCTCGTGGCCAAGAAGGCCAATGGCATCCTGGGGTGCATTAAAAGGAGTGTGGCCAGCAGGTCGAGGGAGGTCATCCTCCCCCTCTACTCTGCCCTGGTGGGGCCGCATCTGGAGTATTGTGTCCAGTTCTGGGCTGCCCAGTTCAAGAAGGACAGGGAACTGCTGGAGAGGGTCCAGCAAAGGGCTACTAAGATGATTAGGGGATTGGAACATCTCTCTTACGAGGAAAGGCTGAGACACCTGGGTCTGTTTAGCCTGGAGAAGAGAAGACTGAGAGGAGATCTCATCAGTGATTATAACTATCTAAAGGGTGAGTGTCACGAGGATGGGGCCAGACTCTTTTCAGTGGTGCCCAGTGACAGGACAAGGGGCAATGGGCACAAGCTGGAACACAGGAAATTCTGTCTGAACATGAGGAAAAACTTCTTTAATTTGAGGGTGGCAGAGCACCAGAACAGGCTGCCCAGAGAGATTGTGGAGTCTTCTTCTCTGTAGATATCCAAAACCTGCTTGGGGTCCTGTGCAACCTGCTCTGGGAGAACCTGCTTTGGCAGGGGGTTTGGACTAGATGACCTCCATAGGTCCCTTCCAACCCCTACAATTCTGTGATTCTGTGATTTTGTGACTTCTTCAGTCCAGACTCACAATAGAATCAAAACACCTTAAAAAAGCAGGAGAATCAAACCAAAATTCTTGGTTTTTCTGTTTATTTGTTTTCTCCAGAGCCATTTATGACACAACTGTTGAGTGAAGAAATAACTGATTATGTCAACTCGAGTAAATGTAAAATCCTGTTCAATTAGTAGATCTACTCAATTGACCTCAGAGGTAATATAATTATGGTGTTATGTGGTGCTCTGCCCAAGTTGTTAGTTTAGTGAGACTTTGCTAAGGCAACCAAGCTTCTTTCTTACATACTTCACGTTTACTGTGAAATGGTATATCACAACAGTGAGCATCCAGGCCAAAGGAGCTCAATTTCATGTTATGAATGTCTATGCCAAAGTACACAAACATTCTCTTAAGTACTATCTTGCTAATGTGGCACATGTGTGCCTATACCACCAGACTATTGGTTGTTTGAATTGATGAGATTCTTTGATTATGTCTCTATAGGAATGATAATAGACCAGGACCATTTACTGGTACTATAGCAATATAGCCAAATGGGCAAAGGATGCTGATATCACCAATTCAGAGGACATTTCCTAAAAACACATTGACCTTACTCAATTTTCACCTAAGCAGCCACCACTTTCTTTTAAAATGTAGCTGGAAAAGAAGCCTTTTCTTTGGGCTAAATTTTTTTTTAAAAAAATAAAATACCTAGAAGGGAAAAGATTATGCGTGACTTCTTTTTCATTCTGTACTGTTCAAACTTCTGTCTCCCCAGAAAGTATTTTAACTGTGACATTTTAAGGTATTTAAAGCACAAGAATACACAACCATCCTATGAAAGCAACATCTCTGTTCAGAAAGGAAATCAGTACTCTGTGAAAGAGTTATCCTGCTAAGGCACTTACTTGAGACTGCAGAATTCTTGTCCTTTTTCCTTAGGAAATTCAAGTTACACTGTTAGGAGCTAAGAAACTTGCCTCACGTGGACATGAACTGTCAAAATGGAAGGAAATATTACCGTTACAGATTTGACTTAATATTTGCACTAATGACTTGAATGAGAAGGAATATTAAGTTTCCAGATAGCACAAAACGAGAAAAAGTTCCAAGTACATGGGAGACAAGAGTTAGAATTCAAATTGATTTTGACAAATTGGAAAAGAGGAAAAAGTAAGGAGCTGCCTACAATAGTTATTTAGGAATAATCAGCTCTTCATATTCTAGATGGGGTATAGCTGACATATAAAGTCACCTAAAAAAACTCTAGAGAAAATTCTCATCCAGTATCAAGGATGGAGAAAAGCTCCCCATCTGGTAGAAAAGACCAGGCAGACAGCTCTCCTTACTGCTGTCTAGCCAGAAAGAATGAAATATATATTAGTGCTGAGTAATGGTGAGTAAAGAAAGTAAACAATATCACTGTCTAACTCTCAAATACCTAAGCCATTTCACAGTCACAGAATCACAGAATCACAGAATAGTCAGGGTTGGAAGGCACCTCTGGAGATCATCTAGTCCAACCCCCCCCGCCAGAGCAGGGTCACCTACAACAGGTTGCACAGGACAGCGTCCAGGCGGGGTTTGAAAGTTTCCAGAGTGGGGGGCTCCACAACCTCTCTGGGCAGCCTGTTCCAGTGCTCCACCACCCTCAAAGTAAAGAAGTTCCTCCTCATGTTGAGATGGAACTTCCTATGTTCAAGCTTGTGCCCATTACCCCTCGTCCTATCAATGGGTACCACTGAAAAAAGACTGCTCCCATGCCCCTGGCATCCTCCCTTCAAGTATTTGAAAGCATTAACAAGATCCCCCCTCAATCTTCTTTTCTCCAGACTAAAGAGACCCAAATCCCTCAGCCTCTTTCAGAGATGAATTGCTAACAGCTTTGTTCCGTCGTACTGTCTTGGACTATAGAGATTTTTTAGGTTTGCCTAAATCAACTTTAATATTGTTTGCTGACTCGGTGACTTTTGCCGTGTACAATCGCTACAAGAAATTCTTATAATCTTGTTCTTAGATTCTAATTGATACCTTAAACAAAATTAATTTTGAGTGAAGTAATATTGGTGTTATCTCAATCTCTATTTAAATAAATGGCTAGATCCTTTACTTGTTACTTGAATTATAAGAATAATCTTCCAATAAAAGTAAATAAATTTATTAATACAAAGTGATCCAACCCCACAGTTAAGAAGTTGGAATGCATTCCAGCTACAAGGAATCTGAGCTTTCTTTAATACCTCAATTAGGAGATTCTTATCAAACTTTTTCAATGGCAGATGTATTATCCTCCACATGCATTTCTCCAGGTTCATTTTTTTAATTTGTAATAACATAATAAGAGGTAAAGAACACAGGGCAAAATGTTGTGTTCAAAGGGGAGAGGAAATCAGCTGTAATAAGGCAATTACTGTTACTATATATCTGTCATATTGGTGTTATTTCCTGTGATTAAGTCTCTTTTAATATTGATGCTTTCTTACTTTCTTATAAAAATTTCTTTAGACTGAATATACAATCAGTACACTGATAGTTCTATTTAACTGATATTTGGTTTTCTTTTTTGCTGTAGGTTCTTTAGAAATATTAATTATAAAATATTTAAAAACTTTTTTTATACTGTCAGAAACATTCTCAGTATCTTGTTGTTTTTCAAGTCTGAAGTAATTTGGTACTTTGCAGAACAGTAAAATTTAGTTATTAAATTTAAAAACACTTCTGCCCATCCAGTTTTGACACATTTTCTGTGAAGGTGAAATTGACATTTTCCTTCTATTTGATAAATCTGGACATCAAAAAGTAGAAATGCTTGAGGCAAAAGAGGTAACATTCTACTCTCTAAATTTATTACCTCCATCAGGGTACATGGAGGACAGGGAGGTTATTCAAAGCCATGGCTTTACCAAGGGCAAGTCCTGCCTGACAAATCTAGTGGCTTTGTATGATGGAGTGACTATATCAGTGGACGAGGAAAGAACTATGGATGTCATCTATCTGGACTTCTGTAAGGTCTTTGACACGGTCCCCCACAACATCCTGCTCTCTAAATTCGAGAGATATGGATTTGATGGGTGGACTGTTCAGTAGATGAGGAATTGGTTGGATGATTGAATCCAGAGGGCAGTGCTTAATGGCTTAATGTCCAGGTGGAGATCAATGATGAGTGGTGTCCCTCAGGGTTCCGTATTGGGACTAGTACTGTCTAATGTCTTCACCAATGACATAGACAGTGGGATCAAGTGCACCCTCAGCAAGTTTGAAGATGATACCAAGCTCGGTGGTTCAAATGACATGCCTGAGGGACTGAATACCATTCAGAGGGACCTGGACTGTCTCAAGAAGTGGGCCCATGTGAATCTCATGAGGTTCAACAAGGCCAAGTGCAGGGTCCTGCACCTGGGATGAGGCAACTCCCAGTATCAATACAAGCTGGGGGATGAAAGGATTGAAAGCAGCCCTGCCAAGAAGGACTTGGAGGTACTGGTGGATGAACTGGACATGACCTGACAATATGTGTTTGCAGCCCAGAAGGCCAACCATATCCTGGGCTGAATAAAAATAAGTATGGCCAGCAGGTGGAGGGAGGTGATTTTGCCCTTCTGATGAGCCCTGGTTGAGACCCCACCTGGAGTACTGCCTCCAGCTCTGGAGACCTCAGTACAGGAAGGACTTGGACCTGTTGGAGCAGGTCCAGAGGAGGGCCAGAAAAATGATCAGAGGGCTGGAACACCTCTCCTGTGAGGACAGGCTGAGAGTTGAGGTTGTTCATCCTGGAGAAGGGAAGGCTCTAGGGTGACTTCGTTGTGGCCTTTCAGTACTTAAAGGGGGCCTACAGGAAAGATGGGGACAAATTTTTTAGTCAGGCCTCTTGCAATAGGCCAAGGGGTAATGGTTTTAAACTAAAGGAGGGTAGATTTAGACTAGATATTGGGAAGAAAAGTTTTACAATGAGGGTGGTGAAACACTGGAACAGGTTTCCCGGAGAGATTGTAGATGTCCTATCTGTGGAAACATTCAAGTTCAGGTTGGACGGGGCTCTGAGCAACCTCATTGAGTTGAAGATGTCCCTGCTCATTGCAGGGGGGGTGGACTAGGTCACTTTAAAGGTCACTTCCAACCCAAAGTATTTCATTATTCTATGATTCTATGATCAAATTTGTGGTTTAATTTAATTTGGCTTTTGAACCTTAAATAATAATTTAGAATTATATCTACTGTATCATCTTTCCAACGTACTAATAGAGTTGCTTACAATATGTAAAAATCACGAACCTGAAGTTTTTGAAATTAATTATCTATGTTTGCATAGAAATGCAATTCTTCTTTAATTTTTTTCTTGAAAGGCTAAGATAGCAGTCATTCTTGTACCAAAGTAAGTAGTTTAATTATTTAGTCCAGCATCTTGGAAGGTTAGCTGGGATTATCCAACCATTAAACTAGACAGAGGAATAAGAATGAGCAAAGTTAACCCTTTACGTCATGATCACAGTCATACTGTAGTGTTGGCTGTAGGGAAAAAAATTAGGTTTTCAACCTAACCTTAATAAAGACATAAGTACATAAACCAAGCTGTTCTCAGGCAACACTTGGGCAGCTCTTTCAATGTAATGACTCAGTCCATGAAGATTTTTGACTGGGGATTACAACTTAATGTCTTTATCAATGACATAGTGTTCATAGCTAAGATAATTCAGCATAACATCATATTAAATTCTTCATAACTTCATCAGACCAACAACTAGAGGAAGGCACAAAAATCAGTGACAGAAGTGACCAGATTTGGAACTTTTTTAAAAAAAAAACAGAATTCACTCACTGAAGTCCAATACTTATAGATTTTTTTTTTTTTTGAGACTAAGCTAGTTACCTCAAGGTTTGGTTTGATATAAATTTTCTGTTTCCTTTTTCATATCCTTCACCACATGTTCTCTTACTGCATATTATTTATATAGATAGAAATGATTTATATAATATAATGCACTACAATGATTTATATAATACAATGCACTATAAACTGGTAGCCTGGGTAAAATTAAAATAAAATCTACAACAACAAAAGCTTTCATTACAACACAGCTTCTGAGGTGGTAGGGTGATCCACAGTGGTGAAGTGTGAGATTAAATGACTGAGGAAGTGTATCTCCTAAAATAGCTTTGTCCTTGAAGAAAGCATATATAGAACATTGTTTCTACGCCAAATAAAGATGTATGTGGACAGTGGGGATTTTAACATCATTTCACTGATCTAGATTAAAGTCATAGTCCCATATGAGTTTCCCAGTAAGTTGCACAAGTTTAACTGAAAAAGCATGGAACTGCAAGAGGAACATGGGAGAGGGAGCAGGGCAGATGCTTAAATTTTTTCTGCTGCAAACAGTGTTGAAAAATTGAACTATAGCCTGAGACAGCTGGTACTCTAATCAAAGCATTATCAGAAAGCAGAGGCGATCATAAAAGGGAAGGGAAAAAAAGAAGGTTCAGTTTTTCTTCCTAGATTATTTCCTAGGTGAAAAAAAAAAGACCCTACAATTCTTGAAAGCTTGAGTTGGGATTTAGATTCACCGATTTATAATTCATTAGAACCAGAATTAGATTATTAAAACTTGTACTTTGCATCCAAGCTTGCTTTATTGTTTATTCTGTCATTTTGGCAAAGGAATATGAAAAGTCTAATTCTGGTGGCTTATTACATTTGCTTTTTATTCTCTTTATTCAGATGTGAACTATATACAGTATGGACAAATAAAGAAGCAGATCTAAAAGTTTAGAAGAATTTTGGTGACGTTCTTTGAGCTTTGTTTATTGTAAGAAAGCTACTTTTTTATTAATTCTGCTTCTAACCAAGTAAACATTGTATTTCTCTTCAGGGATAAAAATGTAAATATTCCGTGGAGTAAAGACAGTCTATCTATATTTCCGCATGCACACTAAAAGTGTATGTCTGTTTGTTGTACTTAATGGCAGGTTCCATATAATAGAAGTATTGGTTTTACTGTAAGGTTAGGACACTGGGATCTTTTTACCAGTGTCTCTCTCTTTTTTTTTTTTTTTTTTATAACAGNATAACAGCAATTGTACTGCATATTTGCGACTTGTATTCCCTGGACTCTGTGTCCACTCTTGTGCACTCTCTTAATGACCATTGTTTCCCTGGGGTTCTACAGTTCCTTCTGTCAATGTTGTATCACAGATTGCCTCTGGTTCAATAAATTTGCTGTCCCAAGATTCTAGTTCTTTCACAAGGAATGACCACAGGCTCTGGCAAGGACAATTTTATTGTGTACAAGGCATGACACTAACACATTCAAGATCTAACAGACAAGGCATTACATTCCTTTTACAGACTGGTCAAAATAACAGCATATTATTTCACATTAGTCTCTTTATTTGTTTACACCCCATCCTTACCATTTACATTATCATCCTTACCACTGAGTAAGCCTATACCTCTCCCTTCTTTTTCCTCTTTTCCTGATATTTTCCAAGACCATTTATCTCCTATCAACTTTCTTAGAAGAACATCTCTCTTGACCAGGGCTTATGTTAGTCCTGCTTTGATTAATGCTTAAGCAAAATATTTCTGTGGTTATACATAATAATTCATGCCAAAGCAAGGTCTACAATGACCTAAAGTCTGTCTTGGGTAGTAAAGAAGAAAAGTCAAGGAAAAGAAGACTGTACGTTATGTTATGCAGAATAATTTTTTAATTTCTTTAAGAAGTATATGTGTGCACATGTGTCTAGGCCTCAAAGGGGTGGAAGGTGTAATTCTTGAAAAGTTTGATTTGTTACTTAGCTGTGTTGGGTCACTATTTCTAGTCAAGCTTACTAGGAAATAAAATGTATTGTCCAAAAATATATTTAATATGAAAATTTTATTTCACTACTTGCTTTTTGCATGACAAGAAGGGGATAGCACATACTTTTTCATTTCAGATGAGAATATTTGAATGTAAATGTTTAATTAACTGCCTAAAATAGGGTTTATTCTTAATTAAGTCTTAGGCATTAGTGTAAAAAAACAACATGATCAGGCAGAACTAGTAGTTCACAACTGCAAGAATGAACCTTTGAACTATTGTTGAGCCTTTGTTTGGTGCTCAACGTTCTAGAAGAACATCTGGAAGTCCTCAGTGCAAGTGACTACTTTTAGAGTCCTAGGATGATCAAATTTCTACTTGAGAGGAATGTTTGCCACAGTTTGTTCTTATTGGATATAAACTCTTAGGTGCAGAGGGAGAGGTTTTCTTTTGCTTAGTTTCTGTATACAATGGATTTGAAATTGAAGCACAAAATGGGGAAACAATTGAGATACATTCTCAAAATTAAGTTATATTGCAATATTACTGTGAGAACAACTGAAGTGAAGGGACATGCAGGACAGGGATGGAGTGAAAGAGAAGACACTCAAAATACAAGCAATTTCAGAAAACAAAAAACCAAGATTGTAAAAATCTGAATATTCAGTAACTCAGGTCTTTCCCTTGTGTAAGTTTTTTTTCTTTTTCATCTCCAGTCAGAGGAAAATTTTAAAATGTTTTAGTCTGTAATCCTATCTAGAAGCTATATTTCTAGAAAAATATTTTCAGTGTCAGCATAACATTAATAGATTTTCTTAAAAGTGTTTACACCAAGGGGTCACTGATTCAGTTCTTGTTTACCCATGCAGACAATTATCACCTATGTATTTCCATACACAACTTCAGTGAGACACTTCACTTATGGGAAGTGAATCAGGCTGAATCTTTAAAAATTTTTCATCATCACTGGCAATACTGGCCCACAACTATCAATACTTTACATTAAGAATCAAACTATAGGGCACCACTTTGACAGGTCTCATTGTCATACAGTGGTATGAAAATGCTTTTGTACTTTTGAAATCTGTTATAAAACAGTGCTTGCTGTTCCTTTCATGTAATGAAAACATTTTCCATAATATTGAAAACACTCCAACTTAATATCAAATAAATTACAACTGCAAAGAAAGTGCTACTGTAGCACTCAAAGAACAAGCTCTATGTTACATTCTTCTTTAACACTTAACTGATGTGTATAAACTAGTGACATTTCCAGTACATGAAAAACAGAGTCTGATTTACCATTAGATAAGTTGAGAGTATTAGTAAAGTCATGTGTATTGCCTATGAAAGATCAAAATCAAAATTATGTAGACTTTAAGGATTCATTTATATTTTTTAATGAGTTTTGGTAGATGAAAGAGTCAGTCTACAACAGTATTATTATGACTACATGCAGCAAAACCAGATTGGATACTCTTGCTAAATCTTCTGCAACAGATGACTAGTTTCATGGTCTTCCACATACGTTATATTTCGTTGATGTTTGAAGCAGGATAGAAGAGGCCTAATTCTTGTTGAGCTTGGCTGTCACTGAAAGGAATTTGTCCTCTGGTTCCAGCAACTTGATTTAACTCATTTGACCCTACTTTTATTTTGAAATCAAATAGAACCCTCAGGATTTTTATTTGTTTCAGTGTCACGCTTCTGTCACAAAAGCAGACTTCCAGGAAGCCCTCATAGTCTTTTTTCCCCTATAAGGTACACCTGTTCTTCAAGCATATCATGGAATCACCAAACTGAGGTGAGAGGGGACCTCTGGAGATCCAGTCTATTCTCCTCCTCAAAGCTGGGTCAGCTAGAGGAGGTTCAGGACTGTGTCCAGTCAGATTTTGACTGTCTCCAAGAATGGAGACTCCACAGCTTCTCTGGCAACCTGTTCCAATGTTGGACTACCTTCACAGTAAAAATGTTTTCTTATGTTTATATGGAATTTTCTGTATTTTAATTTCTGTCCATTGCTTCTTATCCTTTCCTTTGGCACCACTGAGAAGAATCTGGCTCAGAATACCTTACTGCCCCAATCAGGTGTTTATACATGTTCATAAGTTCCCCCCTCAAGCCTTCTCTTCTCCAAGGTAAATATACCCAAGTACCTCAGTCTCTCAGTGTGTGTCAGATGCTCCAATCCCTCAACATCTTTGTGTCTCTCTGCTGGGCTTGTTCCAGTGTTTTCATGTCTGTCTTGTACAGGGCCTCAACAGTGCTGAGTAGAGAGGAAATATCACCTCCCTCAACCTGCTGACTGTGCTGTTCCTGGCCACCCGGGATGTTGTTGGTGTTCTTCGCTGTGCTGATGTTCAACTTGCTATCCACCAGGACCCGCAAGTACTTCTCTGTAGAACTTTGAAGCTGTTTGCTCACCCTCCCCCCAGTGTATACTGCTGTGCAAGCCTATTTACCAAAGGCAAAACTTGGCAGAATTTGTTGACATTACCATAAAATTCCTGTTGGCCCATTCTCCAGCCTGTAGGGGTCCCTCTGAATGGCAGCACAACCCTCTGGTGTATCAATCACTCCTCCTGATAATGCATTCTCTGCAAAATTGCAGAAGGTGCACTCTGTCCCAGGGTCCAAGACATTAATGAAGAACCTAAACAATGGTACACCATTACTGACTGGCCTGTCACTGGAGTCTGTGACACTGATCACAATCTTTTACGTCCAGTGTTTCAGCCAGTTTTCAGTCCACGTAACTATTCTTTTTTCTAATTTGCATTTAATTTTGTCTGTGAGGATGCTATAGAAGGCAGTGTTAAAAGCCTTGCTAAAGTAAAGATAAACAATATCCACTGCTCTCCCCTCATTCAACAAGCCAATCATCTTATTGCAGAAAACTATTACATTGGTTAAGCGTAACTTTCTTTTTATAAATACATGCTGACTACTCCAAATCCTGTTCTTGTCTTGCATGTGTTTGGAAGTGGTTTCCAGGAGGATTTGCTCAGGGACTGTGGTGAAGCTGACTAGCCTGCAGTTTTCTGTATCTTCCCTCTTGCTCTTTTTGAAGAGAGGAGTGGCATTTGCTCTCTTCCAGGTGTCAGGAACTGTGATCTTTCAAAGATAATTGCGATTGGCCTCATAATGACATTTGCCATCTCCCTCAGTACTCATAGGTGCATCCCACTGGGTTCCATGGACTTAGGTCCAGTCAGTTTAAAAGTTCCCAAACCTGTTCCTCCTTCACTGAGGGTCAGTCTGCCTTGCTACAAACTTTCTCACAGGTCTCAGGGACCTAGGATTCTTGCAGTGTTGCCTTATGAGTAAAGACTGAGGTGAAGAAGGCATTGAATACCTCAAGCACTTTTGTGTTACTCTTAGTAACATCTTCTTTAGCAGCCAGCCCACATTTTCTTTAGTCTTCCTTCCACACCTGTACAGAGGTCCTTCTTGTTGCTCCCCATGTCCTTCACCATGTTCATTTCCAGGATGGCTTTGGCTAACCCCATACCCAGATGCTTGGACAGTGTTTCTATATTCCTCCTTAGTCACCTGTTCCTGTTTCCACCTTTTGTGTGCCTCTTTTTTACGTCTGAGTTTTGACAGCAGCTCCTTGTTTGCCTGTTCAGGTCTTCTGTCACCATTGTTTAACTTCATGCATATCAGGACAGTTATTAAGCTTGGTGAAGGTGATCCCTGAAGATCAATAAAGTATCTTGGATCTCTCTTTTCTCCAGGATTGTATTCCATGGAATTCTTTGAAGCCGGTCCTCTTTCAGAGAGCAAGATGTTGTGGGGGACCGTGTCAAAGGCCTTACAGAAACCCAGACAGATGGCATCTGTATTACTTCTATTGTCCACTGATGTAGTCTTTCTTTGTTTAAAGATCTTCCTACCAGGTTGCTTATCTGGCAGGCAAAAATGCTCATGCCCCACTTGGTGAGGTGGATTCCATGTCTTCCTCGGAGTCTTTGATCCTGAGAAAGAGTCCCATGGCCATAAAAGTCAAAACCCTTAAACCACAGAGAACCACAGACTCTCAGAAAGGTTGAGGTTGGAAGGGACTTTGCGGAGGTCGTCTGGTCCAATCACCCTGCTCTAGCAGTGTTACTCTGTGTGTGATCCATAGTGGCATGTTTGATATTCTGTATGTACTCTATTATTTCTAAATGCTAATCTTAATCGGTGGTTTTGTCTTTTTAACGTCTGAGCCAAGAGATCTAGTCTGCTATTTTGAATACAACCAATTATATGAGTTTCTTTGCAGTAAGACAGAACTTCCACTGTCTGTAGATATCAAATTAAAGTTTTCCTTCAATGTGTTTTCATATAGTTTTTTACCGCATTTTTTTACCATCAACTGGAGGTACACACAATAGTTTTACGTTACATATGAATATTTTCCCTGACGAGAGTCTGAACAGTATTTCAGGTGTTATAAAAACTACTGCCTCAATAATTGTGAGAAGTCTCTCTTTTCTCTGCAGCTGAGTTTCTAGCTGAAAAGTTTTTACTTTCTGTACATATTCTCTGAATGTTTTTTACTTAGGTAAAGATACATTAATCTTTCTAAAAGAGTTTCTTTTTTGAAAGAGTCTTTGAAAGGGCTTATGATCTGCTGCTTGTTGCTACATGTAGAAATACTGACAGACCATGTGGCACTAATTTTACTTCAATCTTTAGAATATAAGTTTTACCCCTTTGAAAAATGTTGGAATAAGGAAGCTGGTAATTAAAATAGAATAATGTTTTTATCTGTCTGAATGAAAGGATTGATTAACGTATTCTATGAAAGAAAATTAAAATAGAAAGGAAGATAAATGTTTTCAAAAGAACAGCAAAATAATCAGAGCTGAAAACTTCCAATTTTGATTAAATAAGATCATTTCCTAGGGCTCAAAATAACATGAATTTATTAAAGAGATTTTTATGTACAGGTTTTCTATCAATGTTATTTAAATTGTAAAATCTACATTCACACATATATCTAGGTTTCCTTGTCAATGGACTAGTAAAAATGCAGGAATCAGAGAGGCAAACAAGTGGGCAATGAGAGTTTTAATTAAAATGACTCCATGGGTCATTCTCATTTAGGTGTACATGGAGTTAGAAATGGATAAATCACAACATCCATTAGAGAACACCAAAAGGCCGGAACCTGTGGATAGGTTATCACTGGATACTATGTAGTGAAATTTGACTGAACTTGATGGGGGAAAAAAAAAACCAACACTATCTGAGAACATATTTGCTTTGCTACAAATGGTACCTTTAGGTGCAATAACTCATGTGGATTCATTTGGCTCAATGTGGTTAGGTAATAGTTCGGCTGAGGTTTGAGCTTGGTGCCTCGTGCTTTCTGGTGTTTAAAATAGTTTAGATGTCATCTAGAACATGTGTAACAGGAATTCACATTATCGTCAGTATAGGAACAAAACAGAGCATATTAGTGTTGAAGGAGCCAGATTTGTTTCACAAGCATCAAGGTTCTCAACACAAACACCTTTGTGCAAAGTCCACTTTCATGTGTGTTGTTCACCAGTACAGTTCAATTGCATCTCTTGCATATTTCTTCAGGATATTTGAATTTACAGAAACATCACATCTAAACAATTTTTTTTGTTTTGTTTTTGCTTCTGGTTTTTACATTTCTTCATCTACATAATAATATATAAGGGCTGAATAACAGGATTTTTTTCCCTGATTTTGCCAATGTACTGTACATTCAATTTTATTTCAGAGTAACACTTTATTTTAAATCAATATGCAGTTCCACTGACTGGCATTACTGAAGAGACAGGAAGAATTTTCTGCTAACTTGTTGTCATACAGATGAAAGCATTATTTTTAAAAAACCCAACTAATTATATAATTAATAAAAAATGTTAAATTTTTGTTACCTTATATAACTTGTTTTCTTTGCCATCTCCCTTAGCTGTTTATAGAGGTATTGATATACACTAGTTCTTTCTGATTTAGATAAAGAATCTTACTGGATTTAATGCAGATGCTTATTTGTATTGTCTTTGAGCTCTGGTACCTTGAACAATTTAGCAAGAAAGAAAACTATTTATTAGAGATTTTGTCTTTAGTTTGTGTTTTGAAGAAATAATTCTCTCCTCCTTGCCAGCAATGCGAAGTACTTGTTTGTCTTTAAAAGAGATTCTGATTTTAAAGAGAACTTGTTAAAAAAGGAAGTGTAAGAAAATGCCTTTAGCTTACCTAACTCAGGCTGTGAAACTGAATCACTGAACCAACATCCAGTCAATTCAATAAACAGTACTTAAAGTCACATGTATGCCACAATGTACCATTAAATAGTTGAGGTGTTAATGGGTTTTACTTTTTCTATGCAGAGCATACTAGCAATGACAGAGAAGTTCCTATGACCTCAGGTATATTACATCCTTCAGAAATGAAAAAAGTACAACTGTAAATCACACATACTAAAAGTGCAGACTCTTTTGTCTAGAGATAGAGAAACTCAGTACCTGTCTGCTTTCATTAAAGTGTATGTGACAATACATGTGACAATGTTTGTAAAGTCCATGAGAGAAATGATGTGGCTTCAGGTTTAATTTGTCTTTGCTTGAGCTTGTTCCTCTTGTATCAAAAGCTGTGCACCCTTCAGCAAAACACTGCTTTAACCTTCATGAATAAAATATGTTAATACTGATAATATCTATGCTTGTCTATTCTATCTATATCCACCTATATGATGGTGATGTTCTGAAACACTGCCCCCTCATGCTGTTTTATGCAGAACTAAATGTAGTCAATGTAGACCTAGAAGATTTGCTTCACTGGGGTCTTATACACGTGATTTTCCTTCCAATATTGGTTTTAAAAATTTGGATTAATTCAAAATAACAAAGTAAAAAAAACCCAAACATTTTCTTCCACTTCACCCAGTAGACAGAGTGAAAAATTTAGCAATTTTAGGAGAAAGACTGGGCTTGGACACTCTTGGAAATGTCTGTGAACCAAAATAAATGTATTCATGACTGTCGACTGTAACTAGCACACTGAGGGCAAGGGAGGATTCTGGGGCTCAGCTGCCTTTAGTGAAGATATCCGAAAAAGCTTGCATTCTTTAGGTATTCATGGTCTTGAATTACCCGCTAAAGCTGGGGTACAGTCACTCACATTCAAAGACCAAGCATCAATATCTTTCTTTTCCTAAATGGCTACATGAGACATCATCTTTCCTCCTGCAGTCAAGGTTTGTCATGGTTGGGACAAGTACATCAGAGAGAATCAATTCACTGTCTTTTTTTTGACATTGATACAAATTCTTCAGTCTCCTTCAAAACAACTGCAGCCTACATGCTGTAAAATACTGTGGGGTACAGTTATCATCAATGTACCCATTATGAAGGAGAAAGAATGTGGTTGAAGCAATTAAATATGACTAGAGGTTAGAGCATCCACTTAGGAAAAAATTTGAGTGTCTGCTTTTGCTCCAGGCATTGCAGTTGAATTTTACATGATAAACTTCAGGAATAAAATGAAAAAATATGTCAGCCCACCCTCATAAATGGTTGCCTTAACTACAAATGTTTTACATAAAATCATACATTGTTTTCTCTCGTATCTGGTAGATCTCAATTCTTTGTTTGCGTGGCAGCTGGAATTTTCATTATGTAACTGTCTTTCCATTATAATGCAGTGATTAAGTTGATGTCTATAATGATACAATTTTGAACTTCGTAAAGACAAAAGAATTGAATCCTACTCCCAGGCAATGGATCTCATCAAAGCTATATCTCTAGTTGGGAAAAAGAAGGAAAAATCACTTTATTTTGGTCTAAATTTAAGTCTTGCAGAAATGTGGCAGGTGCAATGTGTGTAGTATCTAAACTTGAAAACATGATCATAAGATATGGCAAAAAATGAAGTCCAGAAATGTCTGAAGTATGAATGTGAAACAGGTCTGGCTACAAAAAAAAGAGCTGAACAAATTTTTCAGATTTGTGTTAACTGAAGTGCTCTTGTTATTTCCAGAAATGGACTTTTAGCCACCTCTAATATAATAAAAAAAAAAACAAGAAAACAAACAAAAAACCACCAAACCCCAAACAAACAAAACAAAAACAAACAAACAAAACCCACCCAAAAGCAGTATTTATCTCACGATTTCAGAAATCTATTGTGAAGATTTATACAGCTGAATTAATCAGACTTGTATATAGACTCTTTTTATATTTAGCAAAAGAAATAAACAGTTTTAAAGCAGTATTCATTACATCCTCAGGTACACATATAATATAGTTCATGTAATTCTCAGTTTAGAAGCACCTATTTTTTTCACTTGACTATAAAAGAAACTTAGGGAGAGTACCTCAAATGTCACTGAAGATATATTTGCATTGTGTGATGAATCCTACTTTAAGCCACTTCATAATTAGAGAAAAAAATAATTAAAAAGTGGGAGTTTGACATCTTAAGTTTTGCACTTGAATGACTTACTCTAACCCCCATTCACTTTCTATAGCTACATTTTTTTGTGTGTCTGAGTCCTTCACACATGTCCATTTCACCTCTCCAGATCTGCATAGAGACAGAAGTCTGCAAAGGAAGTAGTAACTTTAAGTCTGTAGTTTAAAACTCAAATGACAAAACAATGCATAGATAATGTTTTTAAGAACAATGATTGTAACACTTGGTTCTATCAGGCATCTTGATAATTTTTTTTTAATTAGCTATTTTACAAAGGTAGTTGTTAGATCAGATAGCGATTATTGGCTTAATAGCAAATTTTTTAAATAATTAACAAACTGATTCTGTGATATAAGGACATAAAAACATTACTTTCAGGGGCTACTTTACAATATTCACAGGTGTGTGCATTTCCTAAGACATTAATAACACTGTAACATGCATAGTTTAAGAAAAGAAAATTCACCAAATAGATGAGAAATAGTTGGAAGAGCAGAAACTGCATTATTTCATAACTTGTTAACAGGCTAGCATTCAAAATATTAAAATTCTCTTTTTAAAATATGAAACATAGC
This sequence comes from Ibidorhyncha struthersii, assembly GCA_013398815.1. NCBI lineage: Eukaryota > Metazoa > Chordata > Aves > Charadriiformes > Charadriidae > Ibidorhyncha > Ibidorhyncha struthersii. Next base: position 31,535 of record VZSZ01003847.1, read on the forward strand.
TTATATAAACAATATTCTGTTGGAGAGTAAGAAAACGAAGCACGGATTACTCAGTATCTTAACAACAGGTACTAAAAGTAAGCAAATTTGAAAGTGAAAAGCTTGAATTTAAGTTGCAGTTGTTGTGGTCTTTTTTGTTTATTCATTTCTTTACATTTCCTCCAAGAACACCCATGATCCAGAAAAAAAAACCTTTTCTCAGGCACAAGAAGGTGCAGATATTGCAACTGACAATAAAAGTTCTAAAGGAAAATCCATAAACAGAAAGATGAAGTTAAGCTCTAGAAATCAAAGAATTTCTTGACATTCAGTTCACTGGAGTGGATCTCCTTTATTGGATCTCACCTTATGTTGAGGAGCAGATGTACCAGTGCGACAGGAGCAGAAGCAAGTAGTGAATCTACCTACCTATGTAAAATTCAGAGTGGAGGGAGAGCGTGGCCAGAAGTCATTTTGCGGTTTGTCATTTGCATTGTTATTAATTCATGATCAGGTTACTTTTTCTTCCTTCTTATCATTCTTAATATTTCAGTGTTTGCTTCAGCATCAGTATGTACGGACATATATTTGTGGATGTCATTAGCTTCCTGGTGAATGAGAAAACAACTGAAGACTGAAAAACTATGCCTATTATTTTAGCGGGGCAATGGCAGCTACTAGGAGGTTCATGAATGTGTCTGTATATATATATGGATTTTTTACAATGGACAAGGAAACTTGGATACCTCTTCTGAACAGTTTTTTTTCAGTCTGATAGGCTTACCCTGCCTGTTATTTATCAGAGTTTAAGCAAAGGTGGTCAGAAATGTTGCTTCCTTTGTACCTTTATGGGAAGATTTTAAGTCAATATGCTCTCAAGAACTCATGTGGGTTAAGATCCAGATTTTCTGGGGGCTTATTGGTGCTCTCCAGGAAGTAATCACATCACAGAACAATGAAAGAATTATTAGCAGTGTCCAATGCTAAACCCTAGAAGACTATGCCCTAAGCTTCTCAGATAACAATTCCCACCAAAATACAGTTTATACCATTAAAGAATCTAACAATCAGGCTTGCAGAAATCTGCTTCTCAGTGTAAGGAAGTCTCCAAGTCCCCATTTGAGTATCTGCAGACACTTCTGCACACTGAAGATATATTTTCAACCCTCACTGAATCAGAAGGTAAAAACCTTGCACTCAGTCAATTGCCTGTCCAGCCATACAACTAACCACCCTCATCTAATGGCACTGTAGAATTTCACTTCTGATTTATAATGTAAGAAACAACTTTGAACCTATCATAAATAATCCTGTTAGTACAGCAAATTATATATAATTCAATGGATGAATGTCTTAACCTTTATTTTATAATAAATTTTTACATGCGCTTTTGTATAGTAGACTAGTAAAACATATATTGTGTCTCCTCATAGCTCTGCTTTATGCCAGAGTGACTCACAGCAGTTCAAGGTTGAGTGTCACTGATTTAAATCAACATGATTTTTATTTGTCGTGCTGTTTCTTGGCTTTCCTCACAGCGATCATAAAGATGCACTTAACACTCTTCCTTGATGGTCAAGTTTTCAACTATGATTACTTAACAGAAAAAAAACCAACAACAGTAACATGTAAAAGACTTACAACATTTGCATTGTCTGGGATAGGGAAAACTATTATATGTAGTACAGTATTATTAACTGAAACTGTGAAGCCAAATATTCTATCAGACCCCAGATTTAAATTTTCTTTTTTTTTAAAGTATGCTGTGGCTGTCCCTGATGTAATTTATTCTGTATTGACAATGAGAAAATCAAAGCAAATATGTGCAGAAGAAAATTATTTAAATGATTCTCCTAATATCTTCAGGTATGGAGTGTTTTAAGTCCTTAAAATAACCCAGTAGGATTCAAAAACAACATTCCATCTGTTTACAGGGACTCCTAACTGTCCCTAAGGATCCCTTTAAGAAAATCTTTTTATGAAGTTTAAGATTTGAGAGAATTCTTGGATTTTAATAACTATTTTCTTTATGAATGTTGCATAAAAGGTGGTGGGAGAATTTTTGTTTGTATTTTTAGCAGCAAAAAATCTGTATAGTATATGTGTTGTGGTTTAGGCCGAATCGGCTACCGTGGACATGGGGCATCCCAGATGTAACCATCAGATGCTCTCCTCTACGCCTCTTCAAAGAGAGAGACAGGTAAAATGGAGAAAAAAGACTGGAGAATGTTCAGGATAAAACAGGACAGGACTGGGCTCTGAAACCCATCTCTACACAAAGTCGGAGTCAAAGGACTCACCTAAATTTATACAGGGATTAGACTGCATCTGGATGAGGTTTCCACACTTCTTCTGCCATTCAAGAGGTTTTATAATAAATCAGGGAAGACAATTATAAAAGAACAGTAATTCAAGTGTTTAGAACATTTGTCAAGGATATTAAAATTGAGATTTGCTTTCTTATTTTCTATGATTTCTACTAGATTTTCCACTTCACAGGTAAAAAAATAATTTGGCACATGAATTATCCTATTTAGGCTTGATTTCAAAATGTTCTTGATTATGAAAAACTTATTTTGATAAACACGTAATCAAAATATCTTCGAAAAGCATTATTTAATTTAATTTCCCTTATAAACAACACATTTTGCTAGAGAATACTCAAGCTAAGTTGGACTTTTAGATGGATAGCACAGATGCTCAGTGTTAAACGCTATCCCAATTAAGAAAATCTTACACATGTTTTTTTGATTCCACTAACACTTCAAGGTGCAAGGTAATTTCTAAAATTATTGGGGGCTATAAAGATCAGAAAAATGTGGATGACAGATTTTCTTCCATCTATCTACTGCAGAATTCTTTTCACTTTCTTCTGTAGCTGGTTAGATTTTACCTACTTACTGCAGTACTAAATGAAGGCAACATTTCTTCCGATATGCTGTTTCCTAGGTAGCAAAGCCCAAATTCCGTTTACCTAAATGTAGATTTTTAACTAAGATGTTGAAGCTGGGAAAACTTCCATTCAGTACATCTTCTCTTCTCTGAGTCATAGGGCAGACACAGATAACAACCAATATTTCTTAGGAAAGCTTTTATACACTAAGCTGTTATTATCAGTAGAAACAAGATTTTGTTATTAGTAACACAATTATTAACAAAATACATACACTTAATCGCAAAACACCTATTCTTATTCACTCACACAGACTTCATTCATACATGCATTCACACAGTCATCTCTCCAGGTCTCAGTTTAGAGTCCATTACCAACAGTAGATTCAAGAACAAAGAGTCACTGGCACACCACTGTCTTCTATACATGTGTTTATAAAGTCCCTCAGAAGTCTGTTTCATCATGCATATTTATAACCCTACAGGTTTCATCTGCATTCAGCAGCTTCTGACCTCTTGGTTACAGCCTACGTTACACAACGTGCCATCAGTTGCACCCATTGTGTGGTCAGCAGCCTCTTGGTCTCCTGAGACTATCCATTCCTGCAGAATCAGCAACTGTCCTGAGCTTATAAATCCTATGGAAACATTCACACACTGCTTCCTCAGCACATACATTTCCTCACTTCAGTCTTCTAGGCTTTGGCAATAATTTCTCTCTGTGAAGCTATGTAGTAGCCGTTTACATAAAAGCACATAAAAGAGAATAATTTTGTTTTGAGGCCTTCACAAATTATTAGGTATCAGATTTTTAGAAAGAACCATTTCCTACGAGTGATTTGTCCATGGCAAAGATTTTTGCACATTCTTATGTACAAAAGAGGTGTCTGATATGACTCAGTGTTTGAGAAAGACACGGTGAATTTCAAAAATTGTCCAAGTTTCAGTGTTCCTACATTTCTAACCTCCTAGGACACTTCACCAAGACGACAACCAGCCAAGGCTCCAACTGCAATGTAGTATTTAAGTATCTGCCTAACTTCAAGTAAGAAGAAATAATTTAGTTGAATTTATTGCATTATTCCCCTTCTTAGATGTAGGCATGTTACTGAATTGAGGCCAAGGTCAATATCTGGTTCACTCAGACCAATCAGTCTTTAAGCAACCTTAAAAAGAACATGCTACAGATCTAGAGGCAGATCAATACGCACTAGACTGAGTGGCTGGAGTCAGGGCCAGAAGATGAAGTTACTGAACAATAACTAATTAATCAGCAGTGCTCTATTGGGGTCTAAAATGCTAATTGAAGCAGAACACATACAAGTTTGAGATAAAATAACCCTGGAGTTAGACAGATCAACCACTGAGACAAAATCACTTTAAATAGGATCTGTCTCTCATCTACCTAGGAAAGCTTCTTGTTATTAATTATTTATTGAACAATCACACCCCTTAGAATGTATGTGCCCAACCACCAAGAAGGATAACATAACTTCTATGGAGCTAACATCTGCTCATTCAGAATTCAAAGCACTTCATCAAATAGTTATATCAACAGCATCATGATGAAAAGGAGTGTTGGAAGGCCACAAAGGGAATCTGAGAAGCTTCTTCAGCATACAAGGATACAGGTAAATCTGAGCAGTTTAACACAAAGTGTTATGCTATGGTCCATTGTGGTTATGATTTAATCAACTATATACTATAGCAACCAGAATATTACATATAGTTGTGTAAAATTGATGTTAGTATTTCTCTTGAAATTTCTTTTGATTTTTAAAGCATTCATTTAACTGTTGAGAGGTGATGTGAGAATCCCTTCTGAAATACAGAATACTCTTCTATAGCATACCACTTAAGAAACATTTTATCTAATATTCACTGGCAGGAGAATTAAGCTGGATAGAAGTGTCTGGGATTCTCAGTCTTCTTACTCAAATATATTGGGGAAAATGACTTGAAAAACAAATTTTGACATTACTCAAAATACATGATGGCATGAAAAACACAAAAAGATATGTTTTATTGATGAGTTTTCATACTCTGCCCATCATTGTCAAATTGAATACATCCAGGGAGCAACTTAAGAATCAAAAAGGATATTCACTAATAAATTATAAAATGCATAGAAAGCCAGTGAGGATGAGAGAAATATTTCCAGAACCTGGTACATGAAAGACAGTGACAAGCTAAGTACAAATTTGAAAAGTTGCAATCAATCTGTTAATGAAGTAAAAAGTAAAACAGACTCCCAGCTTCAGATCCAATATTTTTTTTGTTAAATTCAGTTCCCAAAACATTCTCAAAAATTATACTACTTAACATATTTTATACTATGCTGAACATAGCAAAAGACATTATCTTATTGGATATGACCTAATTAATACCTGTTGTGGATATCTTTGAAAGTTACTGTCATTTTGGTGGTGCCAGAATTTGATTCTGAAAGTAATTTAAAAAATCACATCCTGCTAGGGCCTGCTTAAATCATATTATCCTTAAGAAGGTGGGTGGAATAAGATATACCTCACTCAAGCTAAATTAAAAATAGAAATCCCTTGCTGACAAATATCCTCTCCAGAAAGCCAAGGTTCTTAAAAACGAAACAGAAAAAGTTGAGAAATACCATAGTTTATACTCTCTTTACCAAGCTCCAATGCCAGCTGAACATATAAGTTCTAATTCTGAACAGAAATTTATGATCAGCTTTGTTCTTTTTATGTATGAGCTCTCATTATTAGAACATACCTTTCAGTTGACTTCAACAGAAGCTCTTAAGTACACTTTACTCAGATGAATAGGAGAGACACATCTGGGTCTCTGATCAGCTACACTACAAGTAAATCAGAATACATTTGGAAACAGAAAGACTTACCAGCAGTTTCAGAAAAAAAAAAATAAAAAATGCTTCTTTCAGTTGTCTTAGGAGACAGTATGTGCCATATCTTAATTATGGACTTTTAGGGGACTATAATGTTAAAAAAAAAAAGAAAACATTTCGGGTTATGATACTACATACATCTGCAAGAGATATCAAGCCCATGGGTAGAATAAAGGTAGAATAAAGAAATGCCACTTCAAGCCCAGATACAAGCTGAACTAAAGCCTTGTTACTGCAAAAAAGATGATCTTAAGCCCTTTCTCTCTTCTGGATAATGTACTCTCCTCCTGCCCTCAGCACCAGTGGAGATTAAAAAGAAGAGAATACATCAATGTATAGCTCTAATGGGAAGCCTTGCTTTCATATAGACTGCAAAATGAAAAAATATTATCTGTTTTGCAGCACAAAAGGTGATACTAGAAATATATAACCAAAAGGTAATCCAATTGTTATTATTAGAGCAAATAATCAGTGATTACATTTACTATAAGTAGATGTCACAGAAAATTGTATATTTAGATGTGCTTTTTTTGTGCCACTATTAAGGCCAANATACAAAACATTGCAGTTATTTGCTGTATATTTGACAGGTTGAAAATGTAGAAAGCTGTCAGGTCTTATAGTACAGTGGAACTTATCCATCAAAAGGAACTAATAAATGTAGAATACAATGAAGATAATCCAAAGTCTGGCTAAAAGTGATAACTAGTTGTGATTGATGTATTGAAAAAACAAGATATAACAGCAGCGAGGGAGGAAGGTCGTAAGGCCAAAGTGGTAGGATATGATATTGATGCACTCATATTTTTAATACGTATAGATGCATCAGGATAGTGTCTGTTAAAAATGAAGGTCTCATTTAGAATTAAAAATATATTCCCTTTTGTCTTCAGAAGCATGTGAGTGAAACACGTATGGTGGCTTGCAAATAGATGACTCAAACTATTGGAAATGCTGCCTAGAACAATGATTGCTTTCTGTTCTACCAGTGAAATGTTTATTGCATTCAGATGAAGTGCCTACACATAAACATCTGTGATCCTGAATTGTAATAATCAAAACCAAACAAAGCAATTGCAAGAAATATAATGATCTGAATGAAGGGGAACACATCATAGTGATTCGTCTATGTATCTTCCATTTTCCATAAAACAACAGGTAGCCAGTCTATACTATGTATAAAGAAGAAATATCCAAAGAATAAGAAAATAAGAGGGAAAAAAAGGCATTTAACAAAATAATTATATGTGCTATACACTGTCATTCTAGGTCTTTATATACTTTCCTAACTAAAAATGATACTTCAAAACTAAATGGAAAGAAGGACTTAGGTATACATGACACCAAAATCCTCAGAACTGTTTATACATACATCTGCTTTATAGCTTCTCCCCTGTAGTAGCTTTAATTTTTTAGCCATCTAAGTTTTTGATAGTGCTGAATCTCCTTTTGCAGATTTAATGAGGTGATTCTAGTCCCACCGGCAGTGCCATGTGGTTCAATGGCCTTTCTTAAAAATAGTACATGAATGAAAACTATACAGTAGTGCTTTCCACTCCTTCTCTCTTATGTTATGATGGAGATGAATCCAGCCCCCCCACACCTCTAAAAGCACTTCTTCAAGGTACCCCTAGCAGATACCTCAGTACTGGTATGCTGTCTACAGTATGTCTTCTAGGACCGTATCTTGACTGAGCCGCATACAAAGTCAATTGAGGATGTGGGATAATTGCTGGACATGACTTAGAAATTAAGTTATATTCACATTTTGAAGAAAAGTACAGCATCAATGAAGCTTTCAGGGGCAGAGTGCAGCTGGTGTGCAAAGGATACATTTCACAAAGGTTCCCTAGGCAACCTTAGTTGTTAGTGACATTGTGGGGGTCCAGTGCGCTAACTCTAAGAAAAATGGTGTGGAGAATGGAGCAGAGTGGAGACACTGTGGCCAAACTCTGTGATAAAATGGGAACTGGAAGGTCATACAGAACCCTTGAAGGTCTTATGGAACTGATAAGCTGCCTAATCGTTACCCTGAGCCATCAATCTGTCATTTTTTGACAAAATGCTATCCTTTGGGTGAACTTTTCTCATTATAATGTCATTATAATACCAAAACACACCTCCATCCCAAAAGCTACCCTCCTCCAAGGTGCAACCACTCCTCACAGAGCCAGCGCTCTGAATTTTTCATAGTCTATACATTTAAAAGAAAAGCAATAAAATTTTACACTAATCATAACAAAAGCATGTATGACTACAGTCCCTCGAGCTCCACCTGAAAGGTAAAAAATAGTATAAAAATACCTTAAGATAGGAGGGATGTCAGGAAAAATATCATTGTGGTCAGGGAAATATTATCGCTGACCATGCCTGACTTCTGGCATTGGTCGATGGGCTGAGCCTCTCTTCCCTCCATAAGGATGCTTTTTTTGTAAGATTTGAACACTTGGCTATACCAAGTGCTTCCATGGGAAACTTAGAAATCTCTATAGAGTTGTTTTCGAACTTAACATGTTTGTAGCCAGGCTGTATTACTAACATCCTTAGTATTTGCACGTGCTTTGCAGACAGTAACTATCATCATCAATCCAAAAGAACTTGTGAATCTCTTGCTTCAATTAACTACACTTTTCATTAATCTAGCTGTGAGAGTTCATAGTGAATGTGATCCAACTCCTTAAGTGTGGCTGTGCTAGTTCATGGACCACCATTAGATCGAATTGTGCATGGTGTTATTAGTGCGTCCATAATCATGATAGTTCAATATACGTATTGAACACGACTGGACTTTTAATGCTGAATTGGGCATCCCTCAGAATCTAAGCCTAGCTGCCCCCAGCCCCTCTGATACAGGCTGGAATGCAAGGGGGTTTATTTTCTGCCTAATTACTTTGCCTTTTAATGCAACAGAGGACATGGCTGCATATTTGATTACATTTTTATGCATTTGTCAAAACCTCTTCAAACCTATCTGGGGCATTAAAAGCTAGGCATTCTCCTTTTATCTGAATTATAGTTGAGATGTCTCATACGTGAGTAGAGGTAGAAATCTCCAGCTGGCCTAGATTTAGATGTTTGGGAATGAAAAGGTGGGGGGAAGATATGCCCTATCCGCTCCTTTTCATTTTCTGCTCTTTGTCTGAGGCAGCCAGCGGGGTTGTGAAATCCTATTTTAGATACCTACCTATCTCCTCCATGGCAACTCGTCACTAATTCTCAACCATTAACTATACTGGCGAGCAGAATAGTTGAAAACTAGGAGCTACAGTACTTGAGCAAACTGAAGTCCCCTGGTACCTTTCACTTTCATTTTATTCAGTGTGATGATAATTGGAAGGAAATCTTGAAGATCATACTGTGTATATCAAATGTATTGTTTCTATTTCTGATCATGATCAATAACATGCATTATCTTGTAAAAGACACAAAAAACACCTTCCCCAAAGAGCTTGCAAAATAAGCAGTAAATGCAGGAAAGACAATATGCACTAAAGCCCTCAGATTGTATATTTTGTAAATATAAAAAACTAGTTTTGTGTGTATCAGCAGAGCAGTGAATCTTTAAGGGAGATTTTAATGAGGAAAAGGTAGCAATAAAAAAGCATAATACTTTTCACCTGGGCCTTTTTCTGAGTTGTTAGCTCTGCAAAGTTTTTCTCAACAAACTTAAACCCTTCCCAGCCCCAGCACTGCCTTCCTCCACTTTATTTTCTGAACTATTTGCACCATTCTGTGAGTATTCAGAAATACTATGTTGCCAATCTATTTGGCAAAAAATAAGCAACCGAATTAAAACTCCAAATATTGAAAAATTTTAATCAGCCACTTCCAAACCAGCTACATAACATGAATATGACTTTTTAATTACTTTAGAAAAACAAATCCAACAATATTGTAATTGGCTGTCAACATCTCTCAAATTATTTGTTATAAATTATTTGTTATAAATTATTTACTTCCTAATCCAAAGCAACAGCATCCCCATATCCAATTTATGAACAACACCTGAGTCTTGCTCAGGGTCCTGACTTAGTCATCTTTGCTAAGGAGTGAATTAGGGTGTAATATACATTTTTTTCCTTCAAAAATGAGAAATAATGATGCACTGGTAGACAATATATGGCTAAATTTGCTGCAGCAGCAGAAAATGGAGCAATGATACTGCTTATACATCTGCAGATTTTGATATGGTGAATAAAAAGTCATTTATTTTCCTACAGCCTCTGTGAAAACTACCAGGAAAATAATGTGTGATATTTATAGTGACCTCTTCTAGTATTCCCTCTGAATTAAGTTTTTCATAGTGTTCCATCTTACAGAGGTCAGATCACATTAATCTTATTGTCATGCATAATGCTACTAACATCAGTAGTGAATTAAAAGGAGAGTTGTACCATCACAGGAATACTACTGGAATTTTTGCCAAATAAAATTTAACTTATGATACCTCTTACCTTATATAACATGTATTTATATTAATTGTTAAACATAGTAGATTGTCTATTAGAAAATTATATCTCTAAATATAACACTAGACATTTAAAAACTAACAAGTTTGTGTCTTTAATTTCTTCTTACTCCAAATATTTTCTTCTCTGAATTAAGTGTAGCAAGCCATTTCATGTGTAAAACAGAAAACAGGCAAAAAGATTTTCTTTCATTTTCTTATGCTTTTTGGAATTACTGATTTTAAAAGAGATTAGAAGGGATTAGCTTTTTCTTTCTGTCACTAGCTTTTTAAAAATCCTTTACTTGTGGTTGTCTTTTAAGTTAGTTCTCTTTAGATCCTTCATTTCATCTCCTAGAATAACAAAAACTATATTCCTATATTTTCAGGGAGGGACTAGATCAGTTTGATTTGAAAGAGGTATTTTATGTCAACATTCCAGATTTTAGCTTGTTGTGCACTCTCTGTGTGTATCCTCTAAGAAATTTCATAGATATTTTATGTAAAACAATATGCTTGTACATTTTTTTAAATAATTATCTATGAAATTTTCATAGTCAAAATATACTGGACAGAATTCTTTACAGCAGCAATTGAATGCAGTCATGTGTAAAGTAATCAATCAGTATAAGCATCTAGTATGAGGAAGTATTACCGCTGCGGCTTCAGTGGGAATTAGAATTTATCCACAGATTGCCACCCAGCAAAAAGTTTTTCCAAAACCAGTGTATTGTTTTGAGAAAAAAGTAAATCGGATTTGCATTTTCTTTTGGGGAACATCTTTCTTGCCCATTCTCTAAAGGAGTAAACTCAATTGCCATATATTGTCCCACTGTAAAGATGTAATCAAAATCATATAATTCTATTTTACCTTTGCTGGGGAAACCACTGGTACAAATGAGGTTAGGACTTTAGCCTTAGGCAATTTTTTTTTTCCTCCACAGACACATGGAAAAGATTTCAGATCCAACGTCCATTCTTTACACCTTTATATAGATGCATATATATGCATATAGATATAGATTTGTATCTGTGCATGTATGCATGCATGTTCTTATCAACACTAAATTTGATCTTTCTGTGATATAAATTGCCATTTTTCCTAAATAATTTAGGTGGCAAGTGCCTTCCCTACTGCAACTCAATGTGTAGAAGAGGCAAGCAAATCCTGAGTCATGAAGATCTGCAGTGTGGGTTTGAGATGATTTTATTGTTCCGCTTAAGTGTTTCTCACCTTGCAAGGGTTCTCAAATAAATTGCTTAATTGTGCAGAGGCCATTAGAGGAAAATTGTACACTGGTTGCTCACAGACTTTTACAAAGAGTAATTAAGCAAGTACAGGACTAGATATCTGTTAACGGTGTCTATCTGTTGAACCTGCTTGTTTGTTACAGTAAATTATTCTTCTAGAATGTCATTTTTTTGTTACTGTATATGCATCAAAACAACATGGGAAAAGTCAAGTTAATGAAATGGAAGAAATTGTGTTGTACTTAGAAAGGAGGAAGAATATTTAAAAAAATATCTGTGGGATAATGGTTTCTAGTAGTGTTTTAGAGGTGCTTAGTACTAAATGTTGAAATTGCTTAAAAAGAACTAAAAATGAACTCATGACTCACTTTTAACTGTCATTTTATCTGCTTTATATCACCCACCAGACTGACAGAGATAAAAGTGCTATATTTCTGAGAAGGATTAGATCACACTGACACAAAGGTGTTTTTAAACACATATGTCATCGTGGTAGATGGGACCCCTTACAAAGAATGACTCATACTCCAGGAATGACTCGAACTCCAAGAATGACAGCTTCACTTTGCACATTGCGTCTTAATACTTTTAAAATAAACAAGACTCATATATTCTTACAGGTCCACAAGCAGTGCATCATCAGAAAAGAGTAGAGGGGAAGAGAGAGAAGGGGAAGGATGTGAAACAAAAAGAAGGAAGAAAAGGAGGACGGAGCAGTATAAATAGCAAAAACCACATGATTCAGGGAGATCATGTGTTCCTGAACAAGTGGAAATATTCTTTTCAAGCTTCAGTATAAAGAACATTCNTGTACCATATGGTATATACCATATTCTAACAAGTTAGAAACATAACAAAAATAAGGGGTCTTTCTCAAAGGCAAGGAGAAGGCCTGAAAAATATGAAAAAAAAAAAAAAAATCTCCTGCACATTTAATTAAGGAATTTTCTAAAGAATTGTAAAGTAGTGTGGACAGACACATATTAACTCACATGTTAACACACATAAGCTGGTTCCAGTTTTAATGATCATGTTTTCCACCCCCATGAAAGAGTATCTGCAAGGCCAATGATGTGCGATGTGTCATACCTGTCTGTATGTCCAATACGATGCTCTAGCCTTATAAAATTATATTGTTTCAAAACTTCCCAACGAAATGTTTTCCATTCTACCTAATGATAATTTTGTGGCAAGATATGCAATTAAAAATCTAATTCCTTTCTACTAATTGTTTCTTACTTTAGCATATTTAGATTACTTTAACTTTGGACTACCGATTTAACATATTAGATGACATATAATGATATATGAAGATTTAGGATCTTCAAAGAATAAAGATTCTATCCCTACCCTTAACTCTATTCTACTATGATTTTTTTCTCTAACAAAGGGTGAACAGAAAAAAAAGGAAAATAGGAAAAAAGGAAGAAAATTAGCTTAGAAATTGAGCATGTAATAATAAAGCATAATAGACCAAGATTCTGTTGTTGTCAAATGCACATCACACTTTTTACATACATCTTATATGCCACAGAATATTAGAAACTAGAAAAGGTCCTGACAGTACACTAATGGATTTAATAATCTTCACAATAGGTCATAGGGATCATAAGTTTGTAGATATAGGTTTAATAGCCAGAATTTTTAAACAACTAGAATTCCCAGATAGTTACAGAGGTATCAAATATACTTTCCCTTAATCTTGATTCCTGTGTTCCCAGTCTTGCTAATAGAATTTAATTTTATTTTAGTTGTGATATCCAATTCAACTGGTCATATCTATCACGGTATTCGACACCGATAAGTGCTTGCAGACTGGATCAATGGCTGTAAAATCTAAGTTCTTCACGGAATTCTTGTGACCTCATTACCTATGCCTTTGTGCCATGTCAAGGGAAATCGTTAACCAGGACAAATACACTTGTGCATGTGCACACATGCACACACTCCACAGCAAAGCAACCATGTTAATTACCTTATTCTGAAGAAGTTGTCTCTCTACTTCAACCTTAAATATTGTGTTCCTAATGTAAAGGATCTTTATACTTTTTGTATTATCCCTACTCCAGCATTGCTATGCTAGCAAAGCCATATTTGACTATTTACTTGCCCTTTCCTGTCACTGTCACCTATAATCATCTTCACATTTTCTAAAAGGCCTTCCCTTCTTCACGGAATGACTTTCCTAAACAGGTCCCTGAAGCTGCTTCAAAATTCTTTGTCAACCCCACTGATGCATAAAGTCAAGAAAAACTTGCAATATTAATAACATCCAGATAACAAGTGTTAGTATAAATATTTCTGTATGATTTACTTCTGCTTTTCTTTCTTTTACTTATTCTATCATTTTTATTACTGATTTTAGATTGGTCAGGGATTCAATACTATTACAAATACATAATCAATACAGGGTGTAAGACTTAGACTTAAATCCTAATAATGTACGTAAAGGATAACCTGAAATGTAAACTGAGCTTCTTGGTCCAAAGAAATGTAATGCCTTATGTATTTATTGATCTGCTTTTTTTTTTTTTTTCAGGATGAGGAAGCTGACAGATAGGGAAAGAAATTATTTTGGTGCTCTAATTTCAAGATTCCAAATAATAAAGCAAATAAAAATTTATGTGCCTTAAATCTAGATGGACATAAATACAAAATATCATAATAATTCATGTAATAATATTAGCATGTCTACATTTTTATTACTGTCGCAGCTCTTGGTTGTTCATTGTAGCTCTGGATTGCAATCATAAGAGGAATATTTCATACTTATGTTCTCAACATTATATATACGATCACATTTACAATAGCAATTTTTTACCTCTGATCTCTTGTAACTGTGCTTCATCATAAATCCATTATGGAAGGATGCTCTAGACACCGGAGATTTATTTTATTTTATTTTCATTTAATTTTAAGAGGAGATAACATGACTTGTTCCTGCTTATGAATTTTCTTGTGCATTGAAGATATTTTTATGTACTAGTCTATGAAGAGCAAAATAAGAAATAAGAACTCTGAGAGATATTTAGCACCGTGGGAAAAGGAAGTCAAATGAAAAGTGCAAAAGAGTTCTCTATGACAGAATGAACTCTTTTGGGAGGATGAGTGTCTGTATTCCAAAAGATTCAGAGGGGTCTCCATGCATCATGATTTGGATTCCCATGATTTGCATGCTGACTGTATTTCCCTGTTGAAAACATTTTATATGAAAAATCTTTTATATTATTTGATTCTTTTCCTGGGCAATTCTCTCATGACACTTTTAGCTTTTATAAACCATTTGGCTTTACTTCATAATATTCCTAGGGCTCTCTATATGTTGTTTTATTTCATGTGATTTTGTTTTTTCCCCCCACTGATACATTTCATTACTTTCTTAGTTACCCATGAGTGTCTTGTTCTTTCTTCCATTATTATTTCTCAGTAGTGTTATACAATAATTTCAGAGATGTTTAGATTTACTTCCCTGACTTTTTTAACCTTTATTATTTCTCTAACAGGAACTTAAGATGACAACCCTGGAGGTTTGAACTTCCCTTTTGTAGATGTGGATATAACATTGGTAGGAGGATTACAGGTTGCTCCATCAACTGAAGATGGACTCCATATTGTGCACTCCTAACATCTAATATACTATCCTATAATTCAACTCCTTTAAAACCCTTTTATTCATTTCTCAAGACAGAAGATATTGTAGAGAGTGATGGGAAGTTATCTCTACCTTGATTTCTATTTGGTTTTGTTTTCTCTCAGAAGATGAGTATCTATAGCCCGTATAATTATGCCAACAAAAAAAGTCCCTATGTTGTCTTGTTTCCTAAAATAGTAATTTATATCAGTCCTTAAGAAAATATGAATATACTGTTCCTAACTTCATGAAACTAAGGACACTGAGATGTAAAATTTTTATTTTTTTTCCTGTTTAAAATCAAGATAAATGCTGATATTCTGTTCCCTTCTTCAATGATAATCAACACAGTCTAATTTTTAGAGAAGCTTCTGTGCTTGAATCTGCCACTGTCTTCATGTATGACTTTAGCCTAGTTTAATGAGCTCCCTGATTGACAATGGAGTACACGATTTTACTACTAGGTTTCTGGTTTAAATTAATTCCATGTTAGTTGTGACTGAAAGTCATTACCATCTGACAGCTGTTCTGTGTTACTGTCTATGAAGAATGAGTTATAGGGTTTTGTCTATCCACAGTAGCTGAAAGTAAACAGGTGTCTCCGTCATTAAACCACCAACACCAAATGGCATCCTTCTTGGTTTTGTAAGATGTGAAGAGCATCGAAATTGAGTTCTTCCTCCCTCCATTGAAGTGATCCAGCTGCTATCTGGTAACAACAGTTTTTACTCAGAGGACATGTGACACTGTGTCTATGATGCCTCTCACTGTGGATGTCTTAAAAGTAATTGTAAATGCATTGCATTAGTCTGAACACTTAATAGGTTGAGCAAAATATTTTCTTTGGATTACTAGATCTGACAGAACTTCTGATGAAAGGACATATACTGAAAGGTTAATACTTGTTTAAGAAAGCAATATTTAAAAGACTGTCCCAAGTGGTTTGATAAGAATCTAATTTTTGCATTCATCAAGAAATTGCTTCTACAGTAAAAATTTATGGGGCAAAGAAAATGTAAATTTCTGTGTTTTAATCTCCTGCAAAATGTGCTGATTTTATTTCATGTCATTTATAAACCTTTGATTCCCTGCTTTAGCCTGCTTTTCTCCAGGCTGTTACTGTTAAATCCAGCCAATGGTCATCTTCCTCTTTAACATAATTGGTTTGGGGCAAACACCCTCCAGACATTTTTGTGTATTCAGTCTGCAGACATATTATTTACACTCATGTTCTTATCAGTGGTTGCTATCCAGGTCATTTGCCATGGGTGGGCCATGCAGACACATCCATACCATGGACTTCTGTATGTCAAATTTATTTAAGTGATCACTAACTCGATTTTCCTCTACTGCCTGAAAAACTTTACTCCACAGACTTGGCCTTTCGGCTCTGTGACCAGAGAACAAATCTTACCAGTAAATATTGAGGGAAGATAGTGAGTACCTTAGCCTTTTCCTTGTCCCTTGTCACTAGCTCCCCTGTCCCACTGTGCAGCAGGCCCATGTTTTCCCCGTGCTTCCTTTTCCTGACAATCCATTTACAGAAGACCCTTCACACCACTCAGTACTTTGAGCTCCAGTTGAATTTTGGCTTTCCTAACTCCATCCCTGCAAGCTCAAGCAATTTCACTATATTCCTCCTAGGTAGCTTATCCCCGCTTCTACCTTGTTTGTACTTCCTTTTTGTATTTGAGCTCAGTCAGGAGTCCCCTGTGCATCCATGCTGGCCTTTTTGATACACACTCAACTTTTTGTACATTGGCATGGACAATCCTTGTGCTTTTTAACAGTTGTCCTTGAAGATCAACCAACTGTCTTGGGCTAATTTGCCTTTCAAGGAAGTTTTCCATAGGATCCTGACAAGCAGATCCTTCAGTAAAGGGTAATCTGCTCTCCTGAAGTCCCAGGCTGTAATTCTACTATTCATCTTAATAATTTCTCTCAGGATTTTAAACTTCAAAATCTCATGCTTACTGCAGCCAAGTTTGCCCTTGACCTTTCCATCCCAGTCAGTTCTTAAATTTATTTGTGTGTAACAAGAATAGCAGAGCATCACGACTGACCATGATGCTTTCAGTTTCTTTAAGGAGTCTTCCACTTTGTTTTCTTGCTCGGTCTTTAGTAAACACCTAGAGCATTATCATTCTTGTTGGTCTCTCCTCTGGTCCTGAGGTCTAAGTCTTCAGCTGCCTTAACACCCTTTGGAAAGGGAAAATACATTGAAACTGTACCTTTGCATGGAGTGTCACAACTCGTCTTCTCTGCCTGTACTTTCTAAAAAGCTTGAATATATCCATACACTTTTGTAGCACCCTACACTACCATTTATTTGTGATCCCAATGGGATGAAGGCTCTGAACACACAGACCTCTAATTCCTCCTGTTTGTTTTCTATACCATGTATGTTTTCATACAGGCTTGAAGGATGGGTGCCCATTCACACTGATTTCTTAGAAATTGTGACAGTCACCTGCATCGTACCATTTCCTGCATACTTCCTCACTACCTCCAGTATCTTAACTTCTCTCCGGTATTTAGACACTATCTTTTCACAAACCTATCATAAAAGTCTCCTAAGTAAGTTATAGACTCATTAACTGGGCTTTTGCCCTGCTTGTCAGCTAGATCTTGTCTCTCTTTAGCAGTTCTCACTACTCAGTGAGGGTCCTGTGATTGTTAAGCCACAGTCCTTCCAGCAGCAACAACTGGGTAGCCAGGTACTGGCACACAGGATGCATCCAGTTTTGGCCAAGCCTTTCCATTTCACCATTTGGGCCAAAGAGACCATCACCTGGACTCTCCTGCCTTTTACACTGTCCCTCTGAGATTTGTGCTCACTGCTGGTATTCTCTGAGTCTCCCTTGGCAATATCATTCATGGCCACATGGATGAGAGAGAAGGGGTTATAATCCAAGGGATGGACAGCATCTCCAAAGTCCCTTGAAAGCTCATAGTTTTAATAAACCTACAGGTTAGTTATACAAATGTCAAGCAACATAACAACACTGATACTCAATCTGGGAAAAGCAGAAAAAATGATGGTAAAAGTGAAAGGAAAATGAAATGGGAACAGCTAAAGAGCTGAGAGGAACCAATCTCCAAGTCAAAAAAGTTTGATCCAGTTATACAACCAGATAAAAGAAAGACAATAATTATGTAATAATCAGTATGTTTTGCTAAAGGTATATTAAGTGGTTACCTTGAAAAAATAAAAATCAGAAAAATATTTTCATTAATAACTGCTGAAAGAGATAAAAGATATAAGTAGAAAGAGATAAGCTTTTCACAATATTATTTTTATTTAATTAGGCATGAAAAGAAAATATGATTTCTGAATGATAACACAATATAACTTAGTTATATTAACTCATTCAGTTAAGAAGATGTTCTTTGCAGAAATACTAAATTAAAAAGTAAGTAAGCAAGGTTTGGGAAATCAAATTATTGTACAGAGCAATGCATTATATTAAAATCCTTAACAATTCCAGGCATTCAAACCTAACTGTGCCTCTGTAATAAAATTGAGTAGTAAAAGAGAAGACTGACTGCCATTGATTTAATTTTTGATTTTTGTATACTGTGATACTGCATACCACAAAAAAAAAAGAAAAACAAAAAAACCAAACTCTCTAAGATATTAAAAAAAACAACAAAACAACAAAAAAATGAGGCAGAAGATCAAAACTTGGTACTAGCCTGTGCCTCTCGAGTCTTCTGTGCAGTCAGGTTCCTTCTACTGATGATATAAAGAACATCAATACTTAATTGAGCAGAATTATTTCACTTGCCCTCTAAAACTTCAGGGAAATCTGGTGCCTAAGCAAGAGAAGCTAGTTCATATACAGAATTAGCCACTTTATTCTGCTTCATTTGGAACATTCATCCCTATAGTTTGACAGTTTCATTTATTTTTATAAGCTACAAATCAAGTGGAGTATTAGCCCCATTTTACAGAAGAAGTAATCTATAAGTAACATATTAATGACAAAAAGATATTACTTGGGTATTTAGTTTGTTGGGTATATAGTTCTTTTTGGCCAGATTTCTCCAAGTATGATAGCATATTGTATGGTTTTCTATATCAAAGCACACTTTGCGCTGAACTTATCTGGACTTGTGGATGCACTAGGAATCTATTAATCACTATGCAAGGTCTCCAACTGAGAACGCAAAAGGAGGAATACAAACAGTCCTTGTGAAACATTGGGCTGAACAACTTGTTCTTTTATCACATAAAGGCTGAGGAGCAGAAGTGAATCAATACACAGTGGTATAATATTTTTCTGTCAGGAAATGCAGATTCACTAGGATTGAAATATTTTGGCAAGAGGTATTTCAGAAGCCACATCTTCTTATCAGCTCACCTTTTTAATTTAAAATTCTCTTTCTCCTTAAGAAGTGATGCCAATATTTCCTCTACATGGAAAAAGACATATTACAGAATGAGCAATGCATCAAATAAGATGTGTACGGTAAGGAATTTGAGGATTGACTGTGCCAGTTACACAAACATAGTGACACAATGTCTGGAACATGTCAACCATGCACAAAATAAATAATTCCACCTTGTAAGAGCCAAGACTAGGTCTATGATAGCTAAGGAAATGGAGATCCTGGGTAATGAAGACTGACAAAGAGTGCCCCTCAATGCCCCTCTGCCACTGCACTAGCGATAAGAACTTTCTTAAGCTGTTCTCAAGTAGTCCTCTAAAATGAGCAATCAAAAAACCATCCCCAATACTACTTTCATGTTGAAGCTTTCTAGATGTGTGTGAAGGAGAATAAGCATCTTGCCTTCAATTTCAGAAAACTGGACTTAATGTTCTATTCTAGTCATATATGACACTCATGATCCTTAGAACAGATTCTGGTTAAAAAAAAAAAAAAAGATTATAATAAAATTGTAATTTTATCCTACACATTCTAAAAGTTTAGAGTTTGGGGGAAAAAAATATGTTTTACTGAGATTTTGCATGTGTGCTTTCCAAGATTTAAGCAACAGCAAAAAAATAGAAAAGCAGAAGTATCATTGCATTGACGCCTACGTAATGCTTCAGCAAGTCTGTAAGCCTGGGTTTGCTATGCAGCTTTCTGTCATATGGCTTTGGAATCTTGGCTTCCATTATACATATTGGGTAAAAGTGCTTATTAGGAAGATTATTCCTTTTCTCTGCTTGCCATTGATTAACACTCTTGCTCTGATGGAGCTTTCTAACCACCCTATCCCCCCTCCTTTCCCTTCCCACCCATACATTTCCCTACACCAAAATCCCATTCTTGCCCAAATTCCTTCTGATCTAACTTCAAGTCTTCTTTCCAGTATTCATTTCCCTTTTCCATGTCTCTCTGAGTTTCAGTTAGGACTTCCAACTTACTCCTTTTTGTACATGGAGACCCATAATTAATGACAACAAGAAGTAAACCTTGAGGTCATCCTGTAACTTTCAGCACTTAAAATCAGATTTTACATCATCTCAAGTTTTTTAGAATTTTTTACAATGGTCTGAGCACAATTTTTTCCTGAGAAAATATCATTGTCACTGCTCACATTAGTGACTGGTGAAATGAAGGAACTCGTAGTGCTCTCTTGCTCTGGTAGTGGATAGACATAGTCTGTTTTGTGAGAAGTTTAACAGTGCTTGGTGCAAATAAAACCTTTTGTAGGTCAGTTACAAAAACTAGAGTTCCTATTAGCAAGTAAAAATTGTGGTTTTCAAGACTGGCCACTCTTGCAAGATGGTTCCCTTGCTCTCAACCATGGAAACACCAGAACCGCTTGAGAGGGAATGCAGCGAGATACTTTCATCACACAGAAAAATATTTTATTAATTACGACTTTATTGGAAATGACTGAATAGTTTTCACTTTATTTTTGCACAGTTGTCAATTGTTGAATAACTTTAAAAAGCAGTGCAAACAGGCCTACTTAAAATAAATGCAAACTGAAAACTACTAGGAAAAAACTAAGAAAATCAAGACGTGGTAGTTTTTTAAGCTCTTAAACAATAAAGAGGCTACTACCACCACTGTATCTGAAAGCCTTTTTGTATATTTAACTTTGTACTGGTTCAGGCTGGGATTAAGTTAATTTTCTTCATAGCATCTCATATGGTGCTGTTTTTTGTATTTGTGACCAAAGCAACGCTGATAACACACTGATGTTTCAGCTACAGTTGGGCAATGTTTGCATAGCATCAAAGCCTTCTCTGTTTCTCACTCTGTCCCCTCATTGAATAGACTGGGGGTGTGCAAGAGTTTGGGAGCGGACACAACCAAGCAGATGACATGAACTAACCAAGGAGACATTCCATGCCATATAAGGTCATGCTCAGCAATAAAAGGGAGAAGAGCAGGGGCTGAGTAGGTTAGCTGTCTTTTGCTCGGGTATTGGTTAGACATCCATCTGTCCATAAGAGGTGGTAAGTGATTGCCTTTGTGTCTTGTTTTGTTTTGATTTGATTTGATTTGTTTGTTTGTTTCTTCTTCCACTTCTCCTTCAGTTACAAAACTATTTTGATCTTGACCCATGAGTTTTGTCACTTTTATTATTTCTTTTGTCTTCCACCATCCTACTAGGGATGAAAAAGGAAGTGAGTAAGTGGCTGTTTAGTGTTTAGCTGCATACTGAGGTTAACTCACAACAAAATTAAACATGTTTTCAAGAAAAGGAAATACATGTGAGCACTGTTAATAAAATATGACCTCATCAGAATTGTTTTCTTTTTGTAAATATCCTTTCATTTTTTTTTGTGCAGTAGACAGAAATCAATGTACAGAACAAATTTCAAGAGGAGGAATACGAAGACTGTCAAGCTGTTATGACTGAAGATCATCTGTACTAGAAGGTGGACTGAAGGCAGTATTGACAATACTGGTATACTCTTGGCACTATTATTATAACTATACGTCAAGAAGAAATGCCCGTAGTCTACATTTGACAGTGCCTCAGAGTAACAAAAATAGGAAAGAGATGTTACACAGCTTTCATAGAACATTACTCGGAAGTGTAATTTGGGTGAAATGCTGGAGCATTAAACACTTCAATAGCAACTTTAAATGATCAGTGACCTAGGTTGTTCTTTCTTTCTTTTTTTTTTTCCTTTTCTCTTTTTTTCTTTTTTTTCCCCAAAACTGTTATGCATCTAAAGTGGATTAAGGCCATATTAAATTATGGTACAGTTTTTTATTTCTCTGTAGACTGCGTACATTTGTGCAGGAACTAGGACACTGAAATATAGTGGTAGAGTGCCAAGTAGGTGGAACCAGAGCTAGGAAGTATTCTCAGATCAGGTACAAAAGACAGCTGCCTAGTAACCACTCATTACTGGGAGTACAGAAATCACAAAGCAGCTAGCCTTGTTGCTTGAGGAACCTTAAGTTATATTATAGTTCAAAACAGGTGAAAGTATGTAAAATAATTTTAAAGAAGTTAATCAAAATTTGCACCGATATCACTAAGATTTTTATATACATAGATTTGTCTTGGAGAAGATTTGTTCAAGCCCCCTGAGTCATGATGCAAACTCTCACACATTAACATTCACTTTCCTGAATTTGGTGCAGTGCAATATTTTGGAGACACACACGATAAGCTTAAATGTAGAAAAGTCACATCAATATATCACTGGACTTTAGCCAGCAGGCTTTCTTTCTGTGTGGTCGTGGCTATCCTGCCGCTGATTCCTGACAAATCAAATTCCTATTACTGTACTCCATGGTTATACATACATCACTAAATAGAAGAGAGTTGGGGGAAAAAAATTCTATACACAGCACTTAAGGCTAGCTCCTCTACATCAGGCTAGATCTATACAGCACTTTAACACTTTGCCTGAGACAAGCGCCACAGAGCCCAGCACTTTTCTTGTCTTCTCTGGGCCCATGTAGTGCCTGTAAAGTTTGAAAGAATGACTACCTTTTGAGTGTACTTTTCCTGTTCAGTGCATGAAATAAGTTTGAAGTTATACTTTTTAAAATGTCTGAAGTGCGTGAGCTATGCTGCTGCTCACCAGAATGGTGTTTTTATAAGATGGCACTGACAGTGTAGGCTCTATGCCCTGAAGTGATCTGTAAACATCTTATCCAGCAGAATTTTCTTCCCCTCAGCTATGCTTGCATTAATAGTGGCCTGGGCTCAAGGTTATCACCTTCCAGATAAGTTCGATATGTTCCTAAGTGTGGTAAGTATCAAGACTGCCTTGAGGTAGTCAAGAGGTCATTCTACTAAGTTACTTCAGCATCGCAGATGTGAAAGCTAAGTATTAGATTTACCAGTCTGAGGTAAATTAATTGTATTGCAGGTATGCTGATGCATAGAATCTATCTTTTCTTTAGAAATTTTGTAGTGACATTGTTTGCTGATTAAAAGGGAAAATAATGATATTTTTTTCTTAAGATTGCTTTCTACAAATTTTTTTTTTAATAAGGAAATGCAGGATCAACCTGTAGTAATACTACAATTGGTGTTACACAGTAAGCTCTGGTGTGAATTTGAAACCACAAAGAAATATATGTAAGAATCATATCTATATTTAAGAATATTACCTATATGTAAGAATTTACCCTAATATTTAAATGAATTCTTGTCATTATACAGCAAAAAGATGTTAAAAATGTATAAATAATGCCAATAAAAAAACTTCAAAGTACATGTCTAGGGAGATGTGTTTTTATGGTCCACAAGGTGATATTTTTGGACAACTTATCATGTTGGGTTTTGTCATAGTACATTCAGATAAACAAAGTTAGCAATTTTGATTTTGCAGTAAAAAAACAGCCTCATTACTTGTTTTCAGTTTTAACAGAACTGTGATTTTATGTTTCAATTCTACTTGTATTGGTCAGAATGAAAGCCAACAAAAGTAAAAAAGGGTTAATTACATCCTATAAAAAGTACAATATACTGTTATTCTTTGAGCACTATTGTTTTAGATATTGCTATTTTTCATAAAATACTCTATTTATTTGACTAACATTTTGCTTGTCATCCAGGTCTGCTTCTCTGTATAAATCCCACAGTACTTAACTGATTTATGGAAGCTTCACTATGAAGCTGCAGCAAACTGTCTCCTGACACGTTTGTGAGCTACGTTCAACTGCACGCTGAACTCCCTTGCAAGTCAATGAGAATTCTGCACAAAATTTTAAAGGTGTAATGTAGCTTGAAGGTCATTTTTCTTTAAGGAATAGTAGCTTACTAGGAAAGCTTAACAAACTGAGCAGGGTTTTCAAGCAGACAAAGCTTGAGGCAGGATTCAGTAGGCTCTAACAATCAATATTTCTGACAGAGTGTGGGGTGTATTTTGCTATTTCCAGCAGCACACTTTGAACTGATCATACTGAACCCTGGATTCTGTAAATGGCCTGAAAGCAGAAATAAGCACCACTTAAATGTAATCTTTTATGGCATCAACAGCCCTTGTCTTTACTTTGTCATGTCCACTTCCCTGCCTCTTTTATAATGACACAATTAAAAATATTATTTATATATGTAAATTTTTCATGATGAAGTAAAAATGTAGGAGTTAAAATGTTTTCTATGCTTTAAACAAAATACTAGAAGATGTGTTTAGTGATTGACTGAAAATAATATAATGTCTGATACCACAAAGAAACTCAGAAAAGGACACTTTAATTGGCATGATGTGATTTACGGTAAGATGTCTGATGACCATACAAAGAAGTAATCACAGTCCACAGCAATAACTGTGGAAACAGTCTGGTCAGATAGATGGACTGAGGGATTGTTAGAAACAGATTATAAATTTCATACCATATGAAAGAGAATTCCTATCATTGATGAAATATTCAGTAAAGCTTCATCCTGAAAGGTGCCTAGCACCTGCTGAGAGGAGGCCTTTACCTTCAGACTTACTCTCATTGAAGCTAACAGGAAAGTTTTTTAAAGGCTTGGA
The DNA here is from genome assembly GCA_013398815.1 of Ibidorhyncha struthersii. Taxonomy (NCBI): domain Eukaryota; kingdom Metazoa; phylum Chordata; class Aves; order Charadriiformes; family Charadriidae; genus Ibidorhyncha; species Ibidorhyncha struthersii. The sequence continues at coordinate 56,530 of VZSZ01003847.1, forward strand.
TATTCCTTCGAGGCACAACTTTGTGCTAAAGGATAGTTAGGAATGATCCCTTCTCCAGACACCTAATTTATCTGGTGGTTATGCCACCTTAGTATGTGTTGTCTCTGAGCTACTTCTCTGTGAGCTATAATGAGAAATAAAAAAGGAATGAGCCTGGAGAGAATGCAGAAAACATACTAATTATTGTTCACTGTTATAGAATGCAACTTATAACCTATTTTAGAATTTCCATAATGAACCTGCAGAATACATTATATAAAAAAATATGCAGTTTATATTCCTATAAAGTAATTTTCCCTGTTCCTAATGTTGATAAAGTACCCTTTAGGAGTCTTATATGCTGTTAATATGAGAGAAATGTTTCAGAAACATCCAAGTTTCAAAAACCTGGACCACTATAATGCAATATATGTCTGTGTTCTTCAGAAGCGAAATCCAAAGATGAAAAATAGGTCCTCTTTCCCTTATTTTTCTTCAACGTCTTTATCATCTATCATTAGAGCATCAAGTCTTTTACCAAGGAAGTTAAAAAAGAGAGACACAAAGAAAGAAAAATGGTCATGAATATAGGAGCACCATTTCTCTGAGAAACTCCTCCACAGCATGAACTAATACTTAGTTAGTAAGGCAGTGCATAAAAATCCCATTCACTGAATTTCATTCAAAGCTTTTATGATATTTGATAATATTTATCTGTAAAGTACCAAAATGGGGGTCCTGAGGAAACAAAACAAAGTCATCTAACCTTTTTCAATCTTATTTGTACCATAATACACCATATATATTGCAATGCAGTAAGTATAAGAGACGGAAGTCTGAATTTTAGGGGCCAGTGAACAATAATTTTTTCTTTGTTGTAGAAACAAAGTGCTTAACAACTTTATGCTGAGCTACTGTTCAATATGAGGCAAGATATTAGCTTTCAAACTTTTTTGTTACCTGAAACTTGTGGACTAATTTGACAAAAGTGTAGTAGTGAAAAACATACAAAGGCATTTTTTCATGCCTTCCTAAGAGTATGGTGGGGAAAGAGAAAAGCTTACTGAAGAACAGTATGTAGATGGGTTGTGTTCTTACAAGCAAGGATTTCCTTATTTCAGCATCCAGCTTATATGTATCCTAGCACTGGTTAGATAAACCCAACAAATAACCACGTTACTGTACGGAAATAAAAACTTACCTACTGACTCCCCAGCAATTTCTTTAAATTGTTGTCAGGCCCAGTCATCAAAAAATATTTTTGAAGGTTATTAAGACATTTATGAGAAATAGTATCTGCCAACAAGTAGATATACATCAAGTGAAACAGTTCACAGTAATTTATCATAGAATCCTAGAATCATAGGATGGTGTGGGTTGGAAGGGACCTTAAAGATCACCTAGTTTCAACCCCACTGCCATGGACAGGGACACCTTCCACTAGACCAGGTTACTCAAAGCCCCATCCAACCCGACGCTGAACATTTTGAGGGATGGGGCATCCACAATTTCTCTGGGGAACCTGCTCCAGTGTCTCACTACCCTGACAGTAAATAATTTCTTAATGGATGCCTCTGTACCTTTCAGAAGAGAGTCGCCCACTACTATAATCCATTGCCTTTTCTTAGTTGAGCTGGTTGTTATATGGGGAGCAGATCAGGCTGCCTTATTCATCTCCAGCATCTCTCCTGATGTGATGAGTCTTTCCTCTTCAGTCTGCAGAGCCGTGAAGTTCTGCAAGGGCACCTCAGGCTTCCGGGGAAGTCTCTTCCTCCTGCTGGCCCTTGCCATTGCAAGCTTCCATTCTTTTGTGTTACTGGTCCCCCTCCTTTCTGTGTGTGCTGGTGGGGGAGTTTTTGGTTGTCTGGCTGTGGGTCCAATGCAGACTGTGCTTGGAACTAGCTATCTAACTCCTTCTCAGACTCTGCGTTGCTATGCAGCCTCACCACCACCTCCTGCCGCTCAGCCACCTGCTGCAGAAGGTCTTCCACTTGGACACAGCTTTTGCAGGCAGGTGTGCCACCTATCCCTGCCCCAGGAGAAAGTTCTAGGCACCTCATGCAGTCTGGGTTATGCACTGCAGCCTCTCCCTTCAGCAGCTCCATCTGGGTGGAGTCATCGGCCACCACTGGGGTAGATGGTGCCGACACCCCAGCTGGAGCTGCAGCCTTTGCTCTCAGATGAGTGCCCACCATTCTGCCTTGAGGATCAGGTAGGATAAGTGCCCTTGACCTGTGCAGATGGTCACAGAACGGTAACCAGTTGCTGGCTTATGTATACTTCAAGGCTCCCACTCGGCCAGTGGAATGCTCCTCCTTCGAAGAGGTGCTCTTCCTGCATGTTCTTCCACACGCACTGCCACATGTCCTGTCTGCCCGCTCTGTTGGCAGCACTCCTGGTTGCTCACGCTCCCCGGGCTGCTTTTTACAGGCGTGGGGGTAGTCACTGTTGCTCTGGAAACACCCAGGCCTCAGAGTCAGAGCTGCTGGCTCCTGGCAGGTCTCTCTGGTGCTCTGGCATTACCCTACTTCAGAGAAGCCCTGACACACTTTCGTATTTGTTTCCTTCACTACTTTTTTTTTTTTTTTTTTTTTTTTAAAAAAAAGGGATAATGGTTATCTTNTGAGTTACCTGTTTCTAAATGAAAAAATTATTTCAATATCACCAACTTCCTACCTGTTACAGGACTTTTTCTTCACCCATGGAAAACTGTCAGGATGAAGCAAGGGCTGGCTTCATTGGGCAGAGAGGAACCTAATGAAATTCAACAAGGGCAAGTGTAGGGTCCTGCACCTGGGGAGGAATAAACCCATGCATCAGTTCAGGTTGGGGGCTGACCTCCTGGAGAGCAGCTCTGTGGAAAGGGACCTGGGAGTCCTGGTGGACAACAGGATGACCATCAGCCAGCAATGTGCCCTGG
>VZSZ01003847.1:59727-115890 GCA_013398815.1 Ibidorhyncha struthersii
GGGGGGTTGGACTAGATGATCTCCAGAGGTCCCTTCCAACCCTGACTATTCTGTGATTCTGTGATTCTGTGACTTAGGTCTTTTCAGTCTAGAGAAGAGAAGACTGAGGGGGGATCTTATCAATACTTATAAATACTTAAAGGGATGGTGTCAGGTAGATGGCAACAGTCTTTTTTTCAGTGGTGCCCAGTGATAGGACAAGAGGTAATGGGCACAAACTTGAACATAGGAAGTTCCATCTAAATGTGAGGAGGGACTTCTTTACTTTGAGGCTGGCAGAGCACTAGAACAGGCTGCCCAGAGAGGTTGTGGAGTCTCCCACACCGGAGACATTCAAAACCTGCCTGGACTCTGTCCTGTGCAACCTGCTCTGGGAGAACCTGCTTTGGCAGGGGGGTTGGACTAGATGATCTCCAGAGGTCCCTTCCAACCCTGAACGTTCTGTGATTCTGTGATTCTGGCAGCTCTCTGGAGTCAGTGACCAGGAGCAGCTGGTGCTCCTCAGGGGTCTGTCCCACCACCCCAGGAGCAGGGCAGCTGTGGGGCACTGGGGCAGCCTTAACCCTGAGTATTAGGCACTGCCCTGGGGATGGGGGCAAGACCAGGCTGGGACCTGGGCCCGTGGGTGGGCCCACCTCAGCATGGCCCGTGGACCATGGCAGGGCAGGGCTATTGGGAGCTGGAGACCAGCGCTGCTGCAGCATCACTGTTGGCCCTGGGGGGTTGACATGGGGTCCTGGGATGTGGACAGGGTCAGGGGAGGCCTCAAGGTGGCTGAACAGGGACACTATGTCCTAGCAGTGTCCTCGAGGCCCTGACAAAATATGCCTCTGTCAGTAATTTCACTCTTTCACGAATTATTTCAACCATAGTCTTAAGTACATCATTTTCTCCCTTATTAATTATCCAAATGTGCTGCTTTGTGTCAAAGTTGCCTTTCCTTTTTTCATGGAGTTGTCATAAAGGACATTTTTTTCCTCAATTTCAAACCAATGTCAGAATTCTGGGAATATATATGATATTATGAGTATTTGTTCTATATTCTATATTCTATATTCCACTTTGTGTACATGTTTTGTGTTATATATTACACATTACATATCTTATGTGTGTGTGGTGTGCTGACCCTGGCTGGCTGCCAGATCCCCCCCCCAGCTGCTCTCTCACTCCCTTTCCTCGCCATGACAGGGGGAGAAAACAAGATGAAAACGCTTGTGAGTTGACATAAAGACAAGGAGATCACTTGCTAATTTCTGTCATGGGCAAAACAGATTTGACTTGGGATCTTCTCCATGTGTTTGCAGGGTAATCTGCTCTGGTGCCTGGAGCATCTCCTCCCCTGCTTCTTCTATCACCTTGGTATTGCCTCTGTTTTTTCTCACTCTTTTTTGTCCACCGTCCCTCCCTGTCATTATTTTCCCTTTCTTAGATACTTTTCCCCAAGGGTCCACCACGGTAGCGGCGGGGCCCACTGCCCTGCGGTGAGCCGGTCAGAGCCGGCTGGAACTGGCTGTGTCTGGCACAGGGCAGCCCCGGCCTCTCCTCACAGAGGCCGCCGTGCAGCCCCCGCTCGCTGCCAACAGCTTGCAGCATACTCCCTATACACTGTGTCTAGAGTTTTGTTTAGCTTCCCATCAAAGACCCATTTTAAATTTAAATTGCAAAGTTTTGTCTGAGAGAATATTAAGCCCAGTAGTTTCTACTGAATTTTAGAATGGGAAGAGGATGTGAGAGAAAAAAAGAATGTTTATTACTTTTGCTGGATACCAACGTTATGCTCGTCATTCTCATATTCATGGCTCTTTTTACCTCAAAGTGTCTCAGAAGGCATCACAAAAATACAAAGGGAAATCAGCCTAGCTTGTAGCTGTAGTATGCACATGTGGAATAAATACCTGACAGTAGGTTAAGTAATAGAGAAGAAGGAATTGAGACTATCAGCCAACACAAAAGAATTTAAAAACTGACAAAATGCCAAAGAAGCAAATTCAACAAATTATCAACAGAAATGAATACATATTCTTCCATCTAAAATGCCTTTTTCTTCTCTAAATTGCAAAAGCTTTTTTATACTTCTCTCACTGTATGCTGCATCTTCTTTATCTTTCTAAGCCTGAAGACATTACAACATTATTTGTTTCCATGCTCTTGTGTAATATAGGACATTTACTGTTCCCAAATGCTGGGTAGCATTCTAGCCCTTGTAAGTCAGTGGGAATGCTATTATGTCTCATTCATAAAATCTAATTCTATCTTGTAACCATCTAGGTGCCTAATGCTGAGTCATTCCATTTAATATGTTTTCTTTTCTGCATTTCTTTCTATTCTATATAAATATATTTTCTTCTTTATGCAACTGTGATATCAACACTAATAAAAACAACTGTCCTGAAGGCAGTCTTGTGGAATTCTGTGAAAACCTTTGCAAACTTCTAAAAAGAAAGTTGCAGTCTTCCATGATGCATTCTATGATGGTTTTTGTAGCAAAACAAACAAACAAAAATTATTTCTGGATGTAAGCATAATGAGAAAGGACTTTGAATTATTTTATGTTTGATGGTTTCTGAACTTCATAATGAACTCACTCATTGAAGGCTTGATCAATAAAAGAAGCAGTTTTAAAACTCCATCAAAACATGCAGCAGCAGGAAATAAAATGTATAGGAGTTTAATAAAGAGAATAACCCATTTCAGATCACATTTGATACTCAGATGAGACTGACAAAACCTCAAAATCTAGAAATTATTATTTTGCTAGTATTCAAAATATTTTTTATAAATATTCCTCTTAAGACGTCTTTGGGGGAGAAAGGAAGATAATTGATATGCAGATTTGGAAATGTTGGACATGGCAAAAGAGAGAGAGAAGAGGACATATTCCTGTCCTTGACAAAATACAGTTCCTCCTAACCTAAATATGCTAAGATGATTAAATAATTAATAATAAAATAAACTGTTTAAAGACATATACATGTATTACCAAACCACAGGAGGTTATTTACTGCAAAGTATTTTTTCTTAGGGCCATACTAACAACTCTAAGAAAGTATTAGAAAATAAATTTGTAGATTTTTATTATAAAAGATAGTATAAAGAGGCCAATATATAAATATGCTTTTTTTTTCAAAATAGCGTTTATATCATATTAGCACTCAGCTGTTAACAGCTAGAACAGAAAAACTAAAAAGTACAGGTATTCAATTGTATGTGTCAGCGTTATATATGAGAGAACACAGTATTCCTCTGTTTTTTGACAGTGTGTGTCAGAAAGGAAAAACAAAGACACATTGTCATTCACTTCTGCAAACACACACACACACACAAAGAAGCAACCCATGTAGTCACATAAAGTAGCCTAGAGACAGCTAATTTTAACAGCCTATCACAATTTGCATAAATTGGGTTCACAGGTGCAAGATATCAGTTTTACCCAGCCCTGTGGGGCTGTGTCAAAATTCAAATACAATGATATATAATATCAAATAACTCACAACAACAATTATGAATTATTCTGTTGATGTAAATTAACACTTGAGAATAAAAACCTTACAAGTACCAGATGCAGCTAACAGAGAAAATAAACACAAGCTTCTTCTCATATTTAGACTGATCATTAGGTTTAGACTTGTCCATAAAAATACCGTGATCTGTTGCTGGTAAGGATCCACATCTGTGCTTCTGATTTTACTCTGTAATATATGCAAACCAGAAGAATACCTTGTGCCTGTCCAGTTCTATTTGTTATAATGAATGGTACTCTGACTTCACAATAGAGAATACCATGAAATGTTCAGAAATGTGCTGAATATAATACCTGTAAGAAAATCTGGAAGACAAAGTAAAAGTTATTCTACAAGTGCACTGGAATACTCATGCCTCTTATAGAGCAGCCTTTCACTCTGTCAAGCAAGTCCTCTTAGTGGTCACTGTAAGTAGGAATTTTCTGTGAGTATGTTGCAATAGTCAAAAAAGGAGGTGATACAGGATTCTACATGTCCAACTTGTATGTCTTGTTCCTCATAAGTTGCCTATTTAATAATAGTCACTTCTTGTGACTGAGAAGTACTGCTTCATAAAATCACTTTGATTTCTTTTTTTTTTTTATTTCTGTAAAAAAAGCAGATACGACATTGGCTGAATAAGTGGTCCACAAACTAGCTTTATATCTGGCATGTCAGGTCTAATCTATAGACTTCTGATTATACTTTCTTATAGTCTAAATACTCCTTACAGTCCTTAAGCATTGTCCATATGTATTTGGTTTACGTGGCAAGGTTTTGTTAGTAGGTGCAGAGGTGGCTTCTGCAAAAAGACATTGAAGGCTGACACAGGTTGTCACTCTGCAGCCCATAGAGGTCCACAGTGGAGCAGATATCTACTTGCAGCCCGTAGAGGTCCCCACGCCAGAGCAGGTGGATGTGCTTGAAGGAGGTTTTTACCCCGTGGAAAGCCCATGCTGGAGCAGGCTCCTGGCAGGGCCTGTGACCCCTTGGAGAGGAGCTCACACTGGCACAGTCTGTTCCTGAGGGACTGCACCTTGTGGAAAAGACCCATGCTTGAACCATTCATGAAGAACTGCAGCTCATGGGAAGGACTCACTTTGGAGAAGTTCATGAAGGACTATATCCTATGGGTAAGACCCCACGCTGGAGCAGGGGAAAAGTGTGAGGAGGAAGGAGGGGCAGAGATAACATGTGATGAACTGACCACAACCCCCATTCCTTGTCCCTCTGTGCCACTCAGAAGGGAGGAGGTAGAGAAATCAGAAGTGAAGTTGAGCCTGGGAAGATGTGAGGGGTGAGAGGAAGGTGTTTTTAGATTTATTTGTATTTCTCATTATCTCATTTGGGTTAATTGGCAATAAATTAAATTAATTTCCCTAAGTTGAGTCTGATTTGCTCCTGACAGTAATTGGTATGTGATCTCTGTCCTTATCTTGACCCACAAGTTTTTCATCATATTTTCCCCCCTGTCCTGTTGAGAAGTGGCAGTGATAGAACGGCTTAGTGGGCACGTAGAGGCCAGCTAAAGTCAACGAACCACACCATAGTAACTGAAAAGTTTTCTTCTTGCTATTATTACTACATTCCACCTCTTTTTTGTGCTTCTTAATAACATTTGTTAGAACAAGAAATTCATTCAGAAAAAGTTTACTCACAAACTAATTTGCTCAGCTCAGATTACAATAGAACTGTGGGCCTCAGTTATTACAAATGTTGTGTAGTGCATATAAGAACAGATAGATCATAATACAATCTTCAGTTTGGCTAAGTGAGCTAAGAAAGGCTAAGAAACTGATCAACCTAAATGTTCTTTTTCTTATCTTTTTATTTTCTTTCTTACATTTATAGATCTCATTTCTTTAGCTTAATCTGATTTGACTAAAGAACCAAGGATGAGACTATCTGTGTATCTAAGAGAACTACAGAATGAATGTAAGTTTAAGCATTGTTTTGCACACGAATGACAAATAACACAGAACTGTGTTTTCAAGAGTTTAGAATTCACAAAACAGGTATCTTTTTAAAATATTTCTTAGCATTACTATTTAGGTAACTGAGATACAAATGATGTACAAAACTGGCCAGAACATAGAGATCTCATTTTGTCTATGTTCCACACTCCCTTCCAAAGTAAGGAGAAGCAATAATAGCATTTTGAGCCCAATTGATCTGTGCAGCCACCGATTCTATGAGCTCTGCCTATACTTGTGCCTGAAAATAAGGCAGGTATGTCTGGAGGCAATAAAGCGTTGTTTCTAAAGATTTGCAGTGCTTATATCCCCTGCCTCCGAAATTGATCTGAAAAGCAGAGGACTATAATCATGTGGAAAGCCCAAGGTAAACAGTTCCTGCTCCCCTTGAAACAACATTAAAACACTGAAGGAGTTAAGGCAGCAACAGTGGACAACATATTTTAAGTAAGACCTTAGGTGCAGTGCTGCTGGCAAGGAATAAATCAAGTAGTTCACAAGGCTAGGACTCTTCTGTGCTAAAGTGTTTATTCTATTTTTAAAGAAGTCACAGATCATTTAGAAAATCAAATATCCTTTTAAAACTAATAAAAAATATTATACTATAAAACAGTATTAAGTTCTGGTATACTAGGTATAAAAAAAGTACTAAAAGGGCATAGAAGTTTGGAATAGTACAAACTAAACCAAGCCACAATACTCAGCACAAAACAATTGTGGTTTCTTTTTCTGGGTCCCAACACATTTTCCTGTCAGACTTTTAAATAATTTTCTTGTCATACTTTTAAATTCTTCTTCCATTACTAGAAGATTCTATACAGCCCCATAATGGTCTTAGAACCATTGTGTCATACACCTCATAAAAACCCAACACCTAAATATCTGAACTCATTTACTTTCTTAGAGTCAGAACATGAATCTGTACATGGTGCATCCCTTTTCAGACTTATTCCTTTTCAGAATAAATCTGAGCCAATTATTATGCAAGACATAATTACTTTTCCTTGGGCATGCCACTTAAAAAGCAATTCATCTCACTTAATTTTAGCCATGCCTAAATGATAGGCATCTGGCTTGTGATAGTTGTCTAGGATCTTTCTTTCCAGAGACATCTGTCTCTCTGCACTAATTATGATGGGATCCTAGATGGCTAGTTTAAATTAGATGCCTAATTTTTGAAAGCTGAAGCCAGAGAGATTGTCATCCCTCTTGCTACCATAAGGGTGTTTTACATAAGATTGTTACCATAGTAATTTACAAGAGCATAAAAAACCCAACAACTTTGCCTACCTTTGAACAAGAGATGTACTTACATGAGAAGTTTGCTAATGTGACACCAAATTTGTGCAAGTATATCCTGAATTTCAGAAGGGCTTAGGACCAAGGGTCATACCTGTGTTAGCCACATTCTTTTACCTTCTTGCCATCTCTAGTTGTAAGAAATATTTCTTGCAGATATCACAGAATCATAGAAAAGTCTAGTTTGGAAGGGACATCTGGAAATAATCTGGTCCAACCTTTGTTTGAAAGCAAAGCCTTGGATTAGGTTATCCAGGGTCCTGTCAAGCTGAGCCTGGAATATTTCCGGGGAGGAAGATTTCATCAGTTCTCTGGGTGACCTAAGCCAATGTTTAATTTTTCTCACAATAAAGATTTTTTTTTCTTATATTCAGACAGAATTTGCCCTAAATTAGCTTGTGCCTGTTGCCTCTTACCCTATCGCCATATATCCTTGTGAAGAGGGAATCTCCTCCTCCTTTATAACTGTTTTTAGGTATTGGAAGACTGTAATTAAAGTCCCTCTAAGTCTTCTCTTCTCTGCTTTGAACATACCCAATTCCTTCAATCTTTCATCATATGTCAAATTTTCCAGTCCTAGTCATCTTGGTTGCCCTCCCTGAGATCCTCTCTAATTTTTCAACATCTCTCTTGCACTGGGGAGACAGAAACTGGTGTGGCCTAACAAGTGCCAAGCAGAGCTGTGTAACCACCTTCCTTATCTATTCACCATACTCTTGCTGATACAATCCAGAATATGGTTTGCCAGGGCACGCACTGCTGACTCATGTCCAGGTTGCTCACCTTCATGAGGCCAAGGGCTTTTCCAGGAAAACTTCACCCCTGTTTTTCCCACCTCAACCTGTGCGAATGCTTGGAATTATTCTTTCCCAGTTGCAGGACGTTATATTTATCCTTGTTGAACTTTATGGAATTCTTGTTGGTCCAGTTTTCCATCCTGTTGAGGTTTCTCTGTATGGTGTCTCTTCCTTCTGATATACCTACCTCTCCTCCCAGTTTGGTGTCATCTGAAAAGTTGATGAGGGTGCATTCAGTCCCATAATCCTAACTATTTATAAAGATACTGAGTACTAACAGATGCAGTATCAACCTCTGAGCCGCTCCACTCATGAAGGTGTGCTAAGTTCAACCATTAACTACCACCCCTTGAGACCAGCAATTTAGATCATTTTCCACCAATCCTGTGGTCTGTCTGTCCAATCCATATCTTAACCAGCTTGTGAACAAGAATGTTGTGGGAGATTATGTCAATTGCTTTGCTAAAATCAAGTTAGACAACATCCATAGCTCTGCCTTCATTCACTGAACAAATAGTTTCATCACAGATGACAATTGGTTGGTCAAGCACAATTTACTTCTGGTAATCTGAGCTGCCTTTTCCCATCACTTTTTGCTGTTTGCTTTGTCCTTCACGTGCTGGGAAATATCTTCCATAAGGACCTATTCCTTAATTTTCCTCGTGACTGAAGTGAGACTAACTGGTCTGCAATATCCTGGGTCTTCCTTTTTGCCCTGTGTATAGATAGACGTATTACTTGCCCTTTCAAAATTATTCAGGACTCCACTTGGTCCTCATGACCTTTTCAGAGATGATAGGGACTGACTTTACAAGGATGTGAGATAACTCCCTGCCACATAGGCTGTCAGGGCCCACAGGTATGTATATGTCCAGTTTGTTCAGATGTTCTTACGTGATCATAGAATCATAAAATCATAGAATCATAGAATAGTTTGAGTTGCAAGTGACTTTTAAAGGTCATCTAGTGCAACCCCCCTGCAATGGGCAGGGACATCTTCAACTTGATGATGTTGCTCAGAACCCTGTCCAACCTGAGCTTGAATGTTTCCACAGACAGGGCATCTACTACCTCTCTGGGAAATCTCTTCCAGTGTTTCACCACACTCATTGTAAAAAAAATCTTCTTATATCTAGTCTGAATCTACCCTCTTTTAGTTTAAAACCGTTACCCCTTGGCCTATCACAACAGGTGCAACTAAAAACTCTGTCCTCATAAGGGTTATGGGGGTTATAAGTTCCCTTTAAGTACTGAAAGGACACAATAAGGTCTCCCTGGAGCCTTCTCTTCTCCAGGATGAACAACCCTAACTCTCTCAGCCTGTCCTCATAGGAGAGGTGCTCCAGCCCTCAGATCATTTTTGTGGCCCTCCTCTGGACTTACTCCAACAGGTCCAAGTCTTTCCTGTGCTGAGGGCTCCAGAGCTGGATGCAATACTCCAGGTGGGGTCTTACCAGGGTGGAGTAGAGGGACAGAATCACCTCACTCGACCTGCTGGTTACACTTCTTTTGATGCAGCTGAGGATAAGGTTGGCCTTCTGGGCTGCAAGCGCACATTGCCATCTTATGTCCAGTTTTTCATCGCTCAGTACCCCAAAGACCTTCTCAGCAGTGCTGCTCTCAATCCCTTCATCTCCTAGCCTGTATTAATACCAGAGGTTGCCCCGATCCAGGCACAGGATCCTGTGCTTGGCCTTCGTGAGGTTCACATGGGCCTACTTCTTGAGCTTGTCCAGGTCCCTCTGGATGGTGTACAGGTCCTTCTGGATGATATCCAGTCCCTCAGATGTGTCAACCACGCCACTCAGCTTGGAGTCACCTGCAAATTTTCTGAGGGTGCACTCAATCCCACTGTCTATGTCATTGTTGAAGCTATTAAACAGTACTGGTCCCGATATGGAACCCTGAGGGACACCACATGTCACCGATGTCCATCTGGACATTGCCCTCTGGATGCAACCATCCAAGCAATTCCTTATCCACCAAACAGTCAACACATCAAATCCATACCTCACCAATTTAGAGAGAAGGATGTTGTGGGGGACCTTGTCAAAGGCCTTACAGAAGTCCAGACAGATGACATCTGTAGCTCTTCCCTTGTCCATCGATGTAGTCTGTCCATCATAGAAGGCCACTAGATTGGTCAAACAGGACTTGCCCTTGGTGAAGCCATGATGGCTGTCTCGAATCATCTCCCTGTCCTCCATTCTTTGGAGGACTTCCATCTTCATGATCATTCTTTGCTGTTTGCTTCATCATTGCCTCTTGGCAAAGAGACACTGGGACTGATTTTACCTATGAAGACTGAGGCAAAGAGGTCATTAAGTATATCAGCCTTTTTATGCCACTTGTGAGTAACTTGCCAGTCCCATTCAGAAGTGGACCTACATATTCCTTGAATGTCTTTTCCTGCTACTAACATAGGTACAGAACCCTTTCATGTTATTTTACATATCTCTTGCCAATTTGAGCTCCAGATGATCTTTTGGCCTCGTAATGTCACCTCTGAATGCTCAAGAAATATTTCTATATACCTCTTTTGGAGACTGTTCATTCTTTTCTTATAGGTTCTTTTTTTTTCTTTATGTTTTGCTTTGGTTTTGTTTTATTTTGGTGTTTTTTTCAGTTACTTCGGGTTTAAGTTTGTTTGTTTGTTTGTTTGTTTGTTTGTTTCCTTTGATTTGGTTTCTCATTTTCATTTTTTTTATTGGTTTGGAGTTTTGAGGGTTTTTTTTAAGTTGTTTTACTAACTTAAAATGCTGTGATCTCATGGTCAGTGCAGCCAAGGCTGCTATTGATGGCCATCATCGAAATGACTCTTCCTTATATGTAGGTCCAGAAGAACACCACTCCTAGTTAACATATTCCACATCTGTGTAAGGAAGTTGTCCTTGACATATTCCAGAAATCTCCTGGATTGCTTATGCATAGAATAGAATAGACAAGACCAGACCAGACTAGAATAGAATAGACTATTTCAGTTGGAAGGGACCTATAATGATCATCTAGTCCAACTGCCTGATGAATTCAGGGCTGACCAAAACTTAAAGCATATTGTTAAAGGCATTGTCCAAATGCCTTTTAAACACTGACAGGCATCGACCGCCTCTCTTGGAAACCTGTTCCAATGTTTGACTACCCTCTTGGTAAAGAAATGTTTCCTAACATCAAGTCTAAACACTGCTGTGCTGGTTTCCCAGCAAATACCAGTATAACTGAAGTCCTTCATGAGAACAAGAGTGTGCAGACCTAAGGCTTCTTTGAATTGTTTGAGGAAGGTTTTTGACCACCATTTCTTCCTCACTGGGTGGCCCGTAGCAGACCACTACCACAAGGTGCCCCTTGATGGTGATTCCTCTCATTTTGATTTAAAGGCACTCAATAGACGTGTCCTCTGTTTCATAGCTAACCTCTATGTGCTCACACAAGTCTTTTACATGGAAAACCAGTCTTTCTCCTCTTCTACCCTCTGTCTTTCTTGAGTAGCTCATCTGCTGCAGTATACCAGTTGTGAACTATATTACTGAGTTTCTGCAATTCCAATTGCATTGTGACTCTGTGACTGCCCATGGAGTTCTATTTCTTCTTGTTTCCCTGACTAAGAGCATTGGAGGACAGGTACGTGAGGTCTTCCTTCTTCCCCTAGTCTTTGAGGGGAGTGTGAGCATCTTCTCTGTTGCTCCGTTACATGCACACTTTCAGTGAGTCACTTGGGTCCTCACTTGTCTCCAGACTTTGGACTCCACTTCTGATTGCACCTAGTTTAAAGCCCACTTCATTAAGTTAGCCAACCTATTGGCACAGATGTCCTTGTCCCTTTTTGTGTGTCCTGTCTTCCTGGTATAACCCACAATCTTTGAAGAGCAACCCATGATCATGCTTCAGTCTCCAGAGAGTGAGTCACTCTCTACTTCAGAGGTCTAGTTTCTCATTTGGAAATGCTTAATTCTCATTTCTGAATGCTGAAGAAAATTATGGGACTAGCTTAGTAAAAGCACCTAACTTTCAGGTAGGTACATTTAGCTGAGGAAAATCACACCTTATCTTTCCCCATTTGTAAAATAAGCATAGTGTTTCTGATCTACTAAGACACCTAGAAAGTGAAGACATCCAGATTCTGAAAAGACTTTGAGTATGTTTAGCTGCTTTTACCTATTTTGTGAAATAGAGGAGCTAGACCATAGATGTATTTAAATCCTAGATGATGGTATATTTTACTGATAAAAAGATGGCAAAGTACGTTGCTGTATTATCATAGTTATTTCAGTTTTATCTACCTGTTTCGTAACACGTTGATCATGAAAAGGTCATGGACAGGTTCACATAATCGTTATGTCTGGGTGTCATTATATGTGGAAAGGTATTCTATCTCTTCAGTGACTAGATGTCCAGTTTTACTACTATGTCATTCACTGATTGTCTCATACAACATTCTCACTTCAGTTTAGCTTAATGAAAAAGTGTTATTGCCACCTCTGTGATGAAAAATTTGGTTTTCAATCTGAATATGCCAGAATGATAGAAGCTAATAAGAGAAAAAACAAGCTAACAAACCAGTCTAGTCTGTTTCTTGCAAATCGAATAGTTTGGTCTTGGAAATTACTAAGTGACACCTTCCCTGCTACTATACTGAGTGACAGGCATCTGTTTTACACCTACCTCAGAAAATATTGCTTTTCCATAGAATTGCTTTGAGTTAAATTTTTTTCTTAAAACATGTTGTAATATTTTTTCCTACGTTAGAAAAAAAAAAGTTATATATTTATAAAAAAGAAAAGGAGTGAAAATAAAACCACCATTTTTTTTGTAACAGCTGCCATTTAAGTAGACCTTTTGACACTATGGTCGCTTCTTTATATTTCCCATGTTCCATGTGCTTGATAACAACTTGAAATCATGCTAATCTCTGACAAAGCAGGTTTTTGATAGCTCTGTAAAAACCTTAATATCATTGCTTCAGGCAAGGTGACAGGTGTAATCACCTTCTATAACTCATGTTTAATACCTGAGTGACGGAGAGGAATCATATCGTGTCCTTGATCCAAAACTCTGCTATATTACCCTCCCTCTAGAAAATACTTGTGAAAATTGCTAAACCTAGTCCAAATTTAATACTGATAGGAAGAATCTTTATCACCATAAAAACTGATGCAATTCAAAAACATAACTAAATCTTAATGCCAAATATATATTTTACAGGATTCTTTACACTCTTCTAAACTCTCTTCTGCAGTGTAAACATCCAAAAGAGTTTTCTATTACTAGAAATACTCATAACAAATGGGAAGTAGTTTGACACAGCATGCATTATGAAAGACAATATCTCTAGTTTTTATAATCTGTTTACCTTTTGAAGAGTATTTGCAAACACTAACCTTAAGGAAAGCGTCATGTTTTCAGCTAAGATGCAGCTGACTTTCTTTCTAGCAGCTGGTGTAGTGTTATGTTTTGGATTTGGGATGAGAATACCATAGGTAGCATACTAACATTTTAGGTCCTTGCTAAGCAGTCAAGGCCTTTTCTGCTCCTCACACACCTCCACCAGTGAGTAGGCTGGTGGGGAGTAGTGAATGAATTCCTTGGTTTGCTTTGCTTGTGTGCACGGCTTTTGCTTTACTTATTAAGCTGTATTTATCTCAACCCACAAGTATTTTCTTACTTTTATTCTTCTGATTCTCTCCCCTATCCCAGCCAGGGTGAGTGAGTGAGCAACTGCATGGTCCTAGTTGCTGGCTGGGGTCAAACCACAACAGAAAGTTGTTGTTTGGTTGTTGTTATTTTTTTTAAAAAAAAAACTTAGTCATTGTGAAGGGCAGCCATCTTTAACAACGTTATTGAAATCAGATGTGCAAACATACTTACACTATCTAAATTTTATATTTGCAATGAATACATGAGATATTTAAGGAAGGAAAAAATAGTGCATGATAGAAAACATTTCTATACAGTAACATGCAGACAGTCCTGTGTTCTGCCAAGATATAGTTAGACATGACTCCTGTCCGTGCAGCAGCTTGCACACTGTGCCTGGAAAAACTAAGCTCACAACATATATGAGTTTCTATATTATCTGTGTAGTCAGACATATTTTGGTTTCCTGTAGAGTTTATTAAATAATGATCAGCTCCATTAGGCACTTAGACGTAACCTAATCTTTTGAAACACTGCATACTGCTATTATCTTAAGAAGGAAAAGCAGCAAGAATAATTTCTGTGTCAGTGCAAATGTGTTGTCACTTATTTCATAGCAGTTAAGCTTGATCTTAAATTATGTGGTTACTACCTTACTGTTGTTGTACGTGACGAGTGATATGGAGATGGTAAGATTGAGAGAATTACTCTATGTGGAGAGTGGAAAGTATTATTTGCCAGTAGAATACATATGGCTCAAACAGTTCCTGAACTATAAATTCATTATCTTGGAAGAATATTCTTGGTTCTGCTTGTCTTATTCTTCTATGTTCCTTATTATTGGCACCAGGATACATAGTTCAACAGACCTTTTAGGTGACCTGTTTTAAGGCCCTGAGCAATCAAAAGTAGCTTTAAGATTTGAGTAGTGGGATGGCCAGGACTAGGTGGTCCACCTAGTTTAGTCTATTATTCTATGCTTCTGTTCTTAACTAGATATGTTGGTGTATACAAATCTTCTATTTCAACACCTTAATAGTATTAGTATAAGAAAAAATTAATACTTAAGAATTGTTTACTTTCATATAATCAGAACAAGAAACTGTGATTAAGATTTTTTGCTTTCTGACCAGACAAAATATTTCTAAACAATATTGCTGTAAAATAAGGTGACCAGCTAAACCAGTCTTTAAAAATAATTGTAGGTAAGAAAAAGGTTAAATGAAGAAGTAAATAAATGTATTCCAAGCAAGTTTTAGTAAAATATTTAGCTTTCTTTATTATAGATTTCCTATTAAAAATAGTACTGCTTGTATGCAGTGCAGCTGTTAAATATATACATATTATGTTATGATCACTACTGCCACACTGTAGAATAAAAGTACTTCTGACCTTAAGTTTAAGGACAAAAGGAAGCCAGACTAGTGACAAGAAGGAGAAGATACCAGGATGTGTTAATATGGAAGTGCAGATGGAAACAATAACATATGCCTTCAATCAAATCTGGGTGTGTCAGGGTTTGTATTTAAATCAGAGATTTACTCCATAGAAAAAAGAAGTTATGTTTTCAAGTATTTCCAGGTAGAACTTCAGAATTTTCAGAGAGAAATGTATGCTTACTTTTGTGTAAAAAAATGCATTTTTATAATCAAATATATTTAGTTTAATTTTATTTAAAGAGAAAAAAATGAATTTGAATACCAGAGGGTTTTTTTTTTTGGGGGGGTGGGAACACCACCAAAATAGCCATGAATTTTGGCTATTAAGTAGAAGTACGAATGAGAATTTTTATGGTTTTTATACGGACCTAATGCTAAAACCCATTCAGGCTAAATGTTTATTTGACTCGTGAGGTTTGGGGTTTTCTTAATTCTTTCTATGGCAATGGCGTTTATTCATGTTAATGGCAGTGGTGATAGTTTTTCTTGGTTTTATTTTCTTCTCTCCAAAAGATAAGTTTATAAAATAAATATTCATAAGCAAAAGCACACTACGATTATGTGCTAAGCTTGGTGAGAACTTACACCTGTATTACTATTTCATGCAATTCCACTAAGGACAGATCAATATAATTACACTTACATTCTTTGATATATTATTTGTCAAAGGTAACAGCAGAGGCAAGCTTTATGATTCCCATTACAGACAAAAGTATTTTGCATTCCTCTACTTTGTAGTTCTAAGATGGTTGGTTTTCAAGGGAAGAAACATTAACTATTGACTACAAATAACAGCAATTACAGGGTAAAACAAAGTGCTTTGATTATAAAAATAGGGACAGAACCTAGAGTTAAAAGATGAAGATTCTCATTACTGTCTTTAATTTCTTTTATCTTCTTCTCCATGAGAATTGTGTTGTAAGACAGAATTTTACAATTACTGTAAGAAAATACACACTGTTTTGCAGATTTAGGTAGAAAGAGATATATAAAGTAGATATTGGCCTCCCATAAAGGAAATATTACTTTTTCTAATCTTCTTGAACTCAAACAATAATCTTATGCATCAGAGTAAGGCTCAATTTTTTCTTTTAAATAATTTTCATTTAAAGTTGAAACATAGAATGATGTGAGGCATTATGTTACTCTCTTCATCTACACCACTGATAAACAACTTGTGACTCTTGAACCATATGTGCTTGTTAGGTCATGTAAGTGTGGCTTTCTGTTTGGGAGGATAGCACATATCCAGCATTGCCTTTGATATATGGTAGTTTTTTGCATCTTGCTGCCATATGAATATTTTGTGCACAGTTCAGAACATCAAAAGTAGTAGATATTCCATACTTTTGCCATTCAATATTACTCTGTGGAATTCCTTTACACCTAGGAAAAAAATAAGCTATCTCTCTATTCCAAGAATATTATCACAGAAAGATATATAGTAAGGATTCCTTCAGAAGGTTAGGAATACAAATGATTTATAAACTGAACTTTAACATCTTTGTTTATATTTTTAAAAATAGCATAGAATTTTTAAGATCTAAAATTGCATATAAAGACAAATCTAAGCAATATTTGCTTGTTCAAAGCTGCTTTCAAAGAAGAAGTGCAGGCCCTGTTCACGTCTGAAAATGTGGCGATATTATAGATAAAGACACTAAGATAAAAATTATAGAAGTAGGTTTTGTAATTAAACCTTAGATACTTTAATGTATGAATCATGATGTAATTAGGTCCTTAACAGTACCTGTATAAAAGCTTGTCAAGACACTCTTTATGAGCCCAAATTGCCATTTTAATATTTAGTATTAAAAAAATATCTATTTAGTGACAAAATTTATATTCATTTGCTTAGTGAGGAGAGATTTTAGCTTCTAAAGCTTTAGCTTTAGATTTAGTGACTGAATAAATCAAAAAGGTTGGTATTGGATGCAAAAATAAAATAAAAGGTCATGTAACTTAAAGAAAACATATTCTCCAGGAAATGTCAATTGAGTTGTAAAAATCCCAGAGAAATTTATGAGCTTTATTATTTTTCCTTTTTTTTTTTTTTTTAATTTTTCAAACTTTTATGGCTTTCAGTTTGTTTTCAAAAGTGCAAGTGTTTCACATACCAGCATACGCAACTGATATCGTCTTATCATTTCAGTATTTTAGTGTTTTTACTTCTGTTTGAGACAGTAATCCTCAATTGTTTTGCCTGGTTTTATGCAATTTAGTCTGCTATATGTTTATTCTCTGGAAGAAACTAAGAAAGAAGATTTTTTTAATCTCTCCCCCTGCCCCCCAAGCTTTAAACTAATTTACATTTTCTTTCTTTATCATCTTATCAGCACTGGATAACATACTTCAGTTTTCAAAACATATAAAATACTTTAGAGACTTTCATGTATATTTAATACAAGTGATATCCTGCTGTTTATTGCCTGAGTCATTTTTAATACTGTGAAAAGATGAAAATGTCTCTTATTAATTGCTTCTGAAAAACAGTCATCTATTGGGTAAAGTTTTGCCACTTTGTCCTCCTTTTAAATGAGTGCCAAGATGACTAATGAACATTTAAACTAACATAAAGCTGTGCATTTAAAGAATAAATGTTAATGCCTGTAAGATACATTTAAGAAATCCATGTATGGGTTTATAAAATTTTTACATACTCAAGAATTTCAAGTTATCTTCAGGTTTGCATGTTTAATTTTGAAGTATAACAACACTTTTTTAGCGTACTTCATTAGCTCTGTTATATTTTTGTGCACAACAGCCTTCCTGACGAGGCTCTTGTTACACAGAGAAATTAAAAAATCTTGGTCAAAACATAAGTATCAGTATTTTCCTAACTCTCTAGTCTCACATAAGAGTAAGGTTATAATATAGTAAACATAATAGTAATGTTTTTATGTTTTACTAGTATTAATTTTTGCCAGAAAAGGAGTTATTCTTCTGGGTACTAAATATTCAGGAATTTTAAAAAATATTTTGCATTTTTACATTTCAAAAGTCTTAATATTTGCCTTAGTATATATTTCTTCACCTGGAATATGATAAGGTCCTGCAATTTAAAACTAAAACAAAATTTCTCTACGTGTACTGGTTTTCGCTGGGATGGAGTTCGTAATAGTTTCTATGGGGCTATGTTTTAGAATTGTGATGATAACAGTGTTGACAACACAGAGATGTTTTAGTTACTGCTTAACAGTGCTTACACAGACGTTTTCTGTTTCTCACATCACCCTACCAGCAAGTAGGCTGGGGGTGCACAAGAAGTTGGCAGGGGACACACCAAAGAGATATCCTATACTGTATGACACCATGCTCAGTGATAAAAGCTGCAGGGCAGAAGGAGGAAGGGCGAACGCTCGGAGTGATGGCGTTTGTTATGTGTGATGGAGCCCTGCATTCCTGGAGATGGCTGAACACCTGCCTGCTGATGGGAAGCAGTGAATGAATTCCTTGTTTTGCCTTGTTTGTGTGTATAGTTTTTTCTTTACCTATTAAACTGTCTTTATCTCAACGCATGAGTTTTCTCGCTTATACTCATCTGATTCTCTCTCCCATCCCACAAAGGGGGAGTGTGTGAGCAGCTGTGCACTGCTTAGTGGCCGGCTGGGTTTCAACCACCACACTGCACAAGATGTAAGAGTCTAATTCTTCATGGCTTCACTATAGAGAAATATTTTGTGCTTGTTATCTGCAATTATGTATCAGACAAAGTTTCACAACATGAACATTTGAAATCAGGCACATACTTACACTAGAAATATTTAATCAAACAAAAACATAGACTCTGCATATAGAGAACCTAATACACACTGCATTAAGTCCAGAAAAAAACCCACAACCAACCAAACAAGGAAGTTCAAGGACAAAGGCTTTGTCAGTACATAAAAAATTTACAGATGGCGCGTCAAATCATTTCACAAAAGACAGGCAACTGAGAGATTTTGAAAATTAGGGAAAAAAGCTCTCCTTTTTCTGAGCCCAGCATTCATGAGACATTCTCTTGCTTTCAGTTATAGTAGTAAATGTACTGAGCTGCCTACATATGCCATACAACAAACTACTTATGATTTAAAATATTAGGTTTTCTAAGAGTCATACAGATAGTGTAAATTAGCTGTCCAGTCACTCTATGCAGTCAATACAGAAAGAACTTAACTGTATTAGTTGCTTATTCTATGTAGAAGTACCTCTCTTTCTCCACTGTTTAAATTAGCTTGAAGTACATACCTAATTTTCAGATTATTAGTTTAGTGCAGCAAAGCCACCTTAAACCTACCCAATGTAGCAATACCAGTTTACTTCCCATCTTCTAAATGAAAAACAAGAAAAAAACTTGCAGAACTTGCTAAAATGCCATTGTAAATGGCAAAGGAAATCTTGATGGCTCACAGTAAGAATGTTGATGGGTTTTGATTGTGGTTTGGTTTTGGTTTTATTTTTTTTAACTCTCACAATGAAAATATTCAGGTTTCCTTGAATTCAGTATTTGGTTTAGTTTGCTTAACCCAGATATTGTATAGGCTTCATCAAATTGCCTCAGTGCCTGTACAGTGTGTATGTTGAAGTCTGAATACTAGGCACAAGTTAAATGTAGCTGTATTATTCATACTGTCTTAAATTAAAAAGCATTATACCTTAGAAAAAACAAAACAAAACAAAACGGTGTATTTAAGCATTTGATGTGCAGAACATGTCCCTATAGCCCTTGAAATTGTCATTTAGAAAGATTAAAAGCTCCTGGGTAAAGAAGATTTAAAATATTTATCAATGTAGACCTTTCTGTTTTCTCATAAGACAGTCAGTTGCAAATCTGATGTGAATGTAACATCCTTTATTACTACTGTTCCCATTGAATCAATTGTGATCAACAGGTCTCCGTCTTAAAGCCATTGTGGCATTGGTATTCTGTGTGAATACAGAATGACAATAAGAATAAGAATGACAACAATGATTATTCGGGATAGAACTATCGCTTTCCTGTAGAACATAATCAACAGTTTTAGGCTGTATTTTTAATTTTTTTCATAAAATATTCTTAAAAACCTTAGTGCTGTGGTTGTACTATTGCAGATATCTTACTCATTTCCCAAGGCTACTATAATTTCTTAGACCAGGATTTAAAAAGCCAAATGATCTCACCCATAGCAAGTGAAAACATTCATCTATATACTTCAATTTAATTTGTCTATTGGCATGTGTTACCACTTGATGAGTGAATTCTTAAATCTGGGGTTCATCTGTGTTCTGAAGATGATAACAAAGATTCCTATTGTACATTCTATTTCTAACATTATGCTCAAAATTTAGAAAGAGATTATTATCAAGGGTAGTAGAACATTTTTAAGATGCCATGCTGTTTAAAAGCTGTGTATATGTTGAAGGTAGCATTGCGTCACTCCTGTACTTTCTGGAAATTGTCTGTCACCTAGAAAGTACCAGATTGTTAGTGAAATCCATATAGGGAACCATATTAGAGACTCTACTCGAAGTTACAGAGCTACTTCCGGGACTGTTGCCTTGGTGCTGTGGTGAGGCATTTTGTGTCAGTAAAGAACAAAGTGTGGTACAGGAGGTATAACTTTTATGGTTCTTATTGTGCTGGACTTGGTGGGGGGGAAGGATGTCTATTCTACCCTAGAAAATAGATTCATCTAACATACCAGCAGCCAGGGACGTAACATTTATAGATAACACTTCTGAGAACAAAACTTACATCTCTGACAAACAGCTGACATTTTCAAGACTGTGTCCCCAACAAAGAGGGTTGGTAACGTTCTCTGGCTCAAAATGTGTGAAAGTTGAGATTAGCACTGACATTTAGGAAGCTTGCTGAATCAAAGGAAAAGTTACGACCCTAGTTTTATGGACCCTAATATTTAACTCTGCTTGCTAGTGATCTTATTTTGTATTTCCAGAAAAAAAAAGTCAGGTTCTAAATTTTGCTAGCATTATTAAAAATAAGAAAATATATCCTATGATAAAAAATCATTATATTATTTTTGGTTGTTTGGGCTCAAAATATTTTTTTTCCTTACAGAAAGAAATATACATCCATTTTTGTCTTCCACTTTTGTAACTGTATAAAAGGAGAAAGTAATGAATTAAAAAATCAGTAAATTAAGTATTCCTTGGAAATGATGGGAATAAATGGAATAGAACTTTCTATCTTTGCTGAAATAGAACATCATTTCCCTTAATTTTATGAAAGAATCAAATGTGTTCTCTTTTTTTACTTTAGCAACAGGCAGGTTGCACCTCCAAGATTAAAGTCATCATGCGTAAGGACTATGCTATGGGTTTATCTCTCTGTCATCCAGATTTTGAAGAGTTCAAATAGTTGTTTCCTTTGTTCTCAGTAAAGATTGCTCTGAAGGTTTTTCAGAGGGTCTTTTATCTGTCATCTTTACTTATGGACTTATTCACGTCAGCAGTATTTTTCTAGTAATTCCCAACAGTTTACAACAATTTTTCCTGTAACCCCTTGTTTCTGCTTCTTTCTTATCCTGTCAGTTTCCAAATTCTGTAGCAGACATGCTCTTATTCCTTTATTGATGATGCCATCATTCATATTCTTTGCGGCTTAATGAAATATAGGTAACTATATAAACCCTTGTAATGGGCAATGGTTCCATTTTCTCTGAGTCACAGCATGTTCTATATGTCTGGATTATTAAATGTCTGATAAAGTGAAATATGAATGCACTCAATATCTTCTTAGAAGGTATTCTTATGTGACACATAATATTCCTGACTATCTGCAGGAAATATAATATTCCTTTCTACAAAACAAGTAACGATGTCTGTTCAACCCTGCTGCTTGATGCTTCCAAGGGGCAAATTCAAATATCTTCAGGTTATTTTAAAACTTTATGACCATCATCAGATAATTCCCAAAAGTATTTTTCATGGGTACTTGTCATAAACATCCCTGTAAACATCAAATCAGTATATAAAACACTTCACTGAGAAGGAGAGGAAACATTAGACCATGGAAGTCAATAATAAACCAACAGAATATTTATCAAAATTTTGGACAAAACTAATATTACTAAAGTATCTTTGTTATGTCTCAGCCTCTCCAATAGTTAACATAAGCATGCAGGTGAATAATATCCTTGTTCTCTCTGTTCACTGCCTTGTTATTCACAGTTGGACAAACTCCTGTGTTGACCAATTTTACACACTAATTATTTCTACCCAGAGCAAGTTTTGCATAGGATTGTTGGCTGCCTAAGCATAAACTGATTTGCTACTGAGATATGAAGGAAACCTGAGCATGTGTGGAGAAAGTACAAATTAGTCTGTGGGTTTAAAATTTTTGCTTATAGCAACATCGCCTCCCAGGCGAGGTTTAGGTTGGATATTAAGAAAAATATTTGCACTGAAAGGGTTATCCAGCATTGGAATAGGCTGCCCAGGGAGGTGGTGGATTCGCCATCCCTGGAGGTGTTTAAAAAAAAGGTAGACGTGGTACTTGGGGATATGGTTTAGAAGTGGTTTTGTCAGGTTAGGTTAATGGTTGGACTCGATGATCTTAAAGGTCCCTTCCAACCTTAACGATTCTATGATTCTATGATTGCAGCCCTCTGAAAAGCAACATGCTCATCTTTAAAGGAAATGTTAATGTAGTATTTCCATTTCTGCATGTATTGTTCAATACTGCACTTTGTCTACAAATATCAAACCATAGCAGAAGCATGGAGAACAGGGAAACAGAACAGGAAAGAAATAATTTTAGACTACTTATAGAGGTCTGAGTTGAATGTAACAGATAAAATTATTTTGCTGTGTCCAGCCCAGAAAAAAGTTACTAAATGAATGAAAACCAGGACAAAACCCAGCAAGCATTTAGTAGGAAAAATGAGAAGTCTTTGATGATAAATTACCAGAAGAAAAAATAAAAAAAGAAAAAAAAGGAAAAAAAAGCCATTAAACAATTATTATGTAGTTTAAAAGGAATTAAGGAATAAAATGTTGACAGAAACTGTGGGCTGCTACTG
The DNA here is from genome assembly GCA_013398815.1 of Ibidorhyncha struthersii. NCBI lineage: Eukaryota > Metazoa > Chordata > Aves > Charadriiformes > Charadriidae > Ibidorhyncha > Ibidorhyncha struthersii. The sequence continues at coordinate 82,370 of VZSZ01003847.1, forward strand.
TAAGCAAAAATGGATGATGGAGATATTGTCAGGAATTTAAAATCATAATTTACCTCAAACATAATTATGGATTTAGCTTTAGAATATAAAAGTGTTTTAGGTGAGTGTGAAAAACTACTGAACTAAGACAAATGTTATGCATAAAAGACAAGAAGAGAGAAAACCAGAAATGTTTTAAAACCTCAGGTTTAAAGGGCATCTCACTGTCCCTTTTCAAGCTCTAACTGGTTCTTCGTTATGGACTTACTTTTTTAAAGACTTAAGAAGATGGGAAAAGTGGTCAAATGCAACCACAATTTTAGTAAAGAAGTAGTATTTTAAAAATGTGATAAATATTTTAAGATTATGAGAATAAAGAGGAAAATAGGTAGACTTTTGGAGGTTTTTATTCTCAGAGCTAAGAAATCTCTGTAAAATACTGTTAATTTGTGAATAATGCCATCTGAAAAATGTTATCAAAAATAGAAAATAATAAATTTTAAAATGTAAACACTGCTGGCAATTTTCCTACCTAGTGCATAAATCAGCACATATTTCCTCACCATTTCTGTACACTTCCAGCTACAATGGTGGGGATGATTTCATTTTATCATGACAATGTCTAATTCCTGAGCATAGGAAGCAGCCAGATTCCCAGCAGCCAGGGGAGGGAAGCAGCTTCCTTTTGGTAACACTACCTAATGGTTACTGAGCTGAAGGGAAGTATTCATCTCCACTAAGGATACGGGGCAGAAAAGTGCTTTGAAAGTAGGTACTTCCACCAAAGGCAGACCATCCCTTTCTCAGAGGAATGTGGTCTCACCAAAGCCCACTACTACTCAGAGAACTTATCTAAAAGGTGGGAGACTCAGGAAGCTGAGACCCTGCTCTTGGAAGAGTGATAACATCACTGGTTTGCCCTCTTCAGCGTAAAGAAGAACATTTTAGTGGCTCCTAAAAAAGCTGATCCATTTCATAAAAGTAATTGATTGTTTCCTGGCACCAAAACCAAAATTGGAATCTACCCCATGAAACAAGATGTGAGGCCAAAGGACATGGCATTATCAAACAGTGCGATGAGTGTGTCTTCAGCACCAGTTCTTTTATTTTACTGATCTGCTGCTACTGACCTGCACTTCTGTTGTGGTACATTTCTTTGGTGAGTTGGGGTCAGCTGTTCTGGCTGTGTCTTCTCCCAGCTTTTTGTGCACTCCTGGCAGGGCAGTGTAAGGGCCAGAAAAGGTCTTGATCGCTTAGCAACAGCCAAAAACGTTAGTGTATTACCAACAGTATTGTCATCCCAAATCCAAAACATAGCACTACACCAGCTGCTAGCAAGAAAGTCAACTCCACCCCAGCTGAAAACATGACAACTTCTTGTTGATGCAGATGTAACCAGTATAGACAAATGTTTGCTAGCACTTGATTCTGTGCCTCAGTACTGTTTGCTGGCATAGTCATGGTGTGAAAAATTAATTAGTCTTTCTCACAGCAGGAACAGCAAAAAAGACTGGGGGGAAAAAAAAAAAACACAAAAAACCTCCATATAATATTCCAGTTCCAAATAACAGGATACATCCTGCTCCCATTACCTATATTCAATCAAGCAAAAAGAGAGATTTGAAGTAGAGCTCCCACATTTAGATACAGTTTTTGAGCAGGAACATCTTCCTCTGCCATCCTTTTAGAAGTTAAGGAAGGACGCAGGCAGTGTTCCTGATGAAGGTATGTGAGGCAGAAAGGGAACTCAATATTTAGTTTAGACACAAAACATATGACAAGCAGTTCTGCATATGCTCAACAAGAGAAACTGAGGTGTTCACTTTACTGTGAATCTCCTAGGAATTTCTAGGGCTAGAAATGAGGTTTGAGGATTTAGGCAATTAAATTGTGGTTGTATGCAAAAGGTGCTTCTTTGTTAATCACAGCCTTAATTTGCAGTGTTGCCAAATGCTGAATACTCTCAGAAACATTCTTTGACAACAGCTACCTCCATAGACCTAGAAAAGTCACATTATAATAGTTGGGTTTGGTCTAAAAATTTTTGTACTTAAATGATATGTACTGTTGTTTCAATTAGATTTTTAAAAATTTATGAAGATTGTTTCAACAGCATAGTCTTAGTTTGTCTTGTTACCAGGGAACATATTTTAATGAGGGATAAAATTTGCTTAGAAGCAAACTGTAAAGTGTCAGATAATGACTGGAGATGAGCTTGACCTATAAATAACTCAATCAACTTATAAAATGACTTAAGAAGCTGAAATTGTATATTATTAACTAAAAATAGTTGTATTATGGCAAAAGAGCAAGGCTTAGTACATCAGTGTGCGTGTCACCAGTTAGGGAGCATAACCTTCAATGCAAGTTGCTTCAAGTTAACATTTTTCTATGGGACAACTTAAAACTCTTCAGTAAGAGAAGCATAACTTCCTTTGGCTCTGTGAAAGTAAGAAAGATCTGAGAAAAAAAATACATTCTTCCTTAGCATCTTATTTTCTTGGACCAAAATTATAAATGAAGAATTCAAATCTTAAGAAGCGATACTCCTACTGTGATGTTTATTTCTAAGAGAAAAGAAGCTGGATCTTAAAAATTAGTAAGATTCCAGGCACTGCTGAACTATCCTTGTTGAAATTTGAACAAATATAATGATGACAGTGCTATTCTCATTTATTTCCCTTGAAATTCTATTATAGTAAATGGATTGATACTGAATAAGACCATGCAGAATTAAACTCATTGATTCAAAACTAAAGGTCTAAATGGCAATATTCTTCCTTTGTATGGTAGATTACCTCAGATTCCTTCTACAGTTCATAAGTCAAACAAATTACTGTATTTTTGCATCTCGGCTTAAAAAATATAAATTGTGTATGCCTGAGGTAAAGAAACAGTGGCAAAGGAAAATGAATTACTTTGCAAATACGCAAGAAATTTTTTTACTTATTACATTACTGTAATCTAGAGCCTAATAGTCAGTTATAAGAATGGCAACCCTCATCTTATAAGAAGGAAATAACTGTTAGATATCCTTTGTGATTATGACTGTTGTACAAAGTATTCTAAAAATTTTAAGCTCTAAGGGACAGCCATTGTGTCAGCATCTGAAAATACCCATATCTCCTTCCACTTTGGATTCATAGTTTTAAATCTTTCCTGAGTTAAACAACTATACTCTTCCTTTTTTTTAAGCACATCGAATGGTAATTATTACTTCTGAAACAAAGCAGAGGCATCAGCTTTCTCTCCTGCTCTATTATGTTCAACAGATCTGTAGTTAGAGCATTCACCTATGATGTGAAACAGGTTTCAATTGCCTTTCCAGCCTGATGGAGATCAAATTCACACACATCACATCTACTTAGTGTGCCCAAGCAGTTCAAGTTATTTATTATTCAGTGTTTGTTTACATATGCACCTAACAGTAAACAGCCTGTAGGATAAGGGTTTATACACCATTCTCATTCAGGTGCTTTTATCCCCAGATTAGACAGACATGTTCATATTTACACTTTTGTTGGCTCATCAAATGTGCAGTTTCTTATTCTCACCAGATTGGTGAGGGTCTCAAGGTTTCTTCCAGAATCAAATCTGAGCAACCAAGGGACCAAATTTTAATTATGTGCCAACTGAGGTAAGTATAGAAAACAGTTCCTCATTAACTAATACTTTAGCCTGTGAAAAGATCTACTGAAGTATCTGGGTGCTCACTTAGGAGACAAAACTACTTTTACTGACCAATATGCAAGTTTAGGGACTTTGTATGACAACTGAAGTTTAAATTACATTAAGTAATGAGACCAAAAGAAAATCTGATATATTTACATCAAAGGCAGAGACGACAACAGAACTGAGTCATGTGGAATTATTTTGGATAAACTGGGTAGGATTCAGACTGCAATACAATCCCTAAAGGCCAGAGGCATACCACATCCATCTCTGAGGGAAGAAAATGATATTAAGGGACAGCCAGCAAGATTGCACACGTAATTGTATACGTGAAGGAGATTAAAAACTAAGATTTGGAGACTTAAGAAGACTATCTCAAATGGAAGCATCATGGACATCTGGTGGGAGGTCATTAGAGCATTTCTAGCTGTGGTTATTCATTCAGAAGTACCTTATTTTGGATATGAAACTCAAAGTTATGCTTTCTTCAGCTGACAATGGGAATATTACATTAGAGAAAAGAAACACAGGATTGGTTTTCTCTTAGAGAAGTAAGGAAACGATATTACCAGCTCTAAATTGTTGTCAGTACCAAAAGTAGAAACATCAAAGCACATACATTATTCTGAATAGCTGACTACAGACTGAGTGATGCAAGACACTTAGAAGGTTGCAATTTTCCCAGTAATATAGGTCTTCAGTAAGTGAAGATCAAATTGAGTTAGAAGCAAGTTGTAATTGAGAAGAAGCTGACATGTTCCATCATTTGATTTAAATAGTATCTTGTGTGGATAGACTTTTTCCCGATTTCTCTATCACTACTGACTTTTCTAATGAGTGACGTATTTATGAACAGTCTAAACCATTTGGCCAAAACAGAAATAATTAGGCCAGCCATAGCCCTTCATGGTACATTAGATGGAAGAGTAATGAATAAATGGAGAACACTGTATATATTAGAGTTAGGAACACATACAATTTTTTGATTCAGCTGTTAAACCAAAAAACAAACAAACAAACAAACTCAAGCCAAACCAAAAAAAAAAAAACACCACCAAAAGGAAATCCCAACACCACCCCAGAAACTAAAAGGGTTTTTTGGGGGAATTATTTTTCCCCTTTTGCTCATCAAAATGAAAGAAACAAAGTATGTTTCTATTTCAGCATGAAACTCCACATTTGACTGAAAAATATAATATGGGATAATTTGCAAGAAAAAGGAAAAGAATGATTTTAGGTGTGCTTGTCTCTTATTCTACTGTAAAAGGCTCATCACGCTAATCCAAATTCTATGCCTTCATCTACCTGCAATTATTGAAATACATTTCTTATGTGCCTGTGAAAGCTACACGCAGTATGATCTTACTCTTTCTTGTTAATATTATTGTATTTTGCATAACCAATTAAAAATTAGGCAGCAAAAGAACCAGTATGCACACGTTCCATCTTCTAGTCAAAAGCCCTAATCACAGTAAGCAATCTGTGTTTCTTTCAATGTTTTGTTAAATATTTTATGGGTGAAATATTTCTATTATAAAGATTTGGGGGCTGCTTGAGTCCTCTGTGTCTGGTTGTACAGGGAAAAGAAGACCCAAATTTAAATCCATACAACTATCATATGGGATATTTCAACCTCTTTTCACAAATGAGTAACATACAATTTAGAACATGTGCTGGGGTGTGACAAATATCTCTCTCTGCCTCTACAGAAACTATTTTATTTTGTATATAATATTTTAAAAGTCATTGTCAAAAGTATCAAGAGGATGATTCACTACAGTAGAGGTTCAGTTATTCACCTTCTATGACACCAGAGAGTTCACTGAATATCTATGTATTTATTTAAATTAAATAGTATCAACAATACAGAGTGAGAGTATCCTCATGTAGTAATTTAGTGTTTTAAACACATTCCTGGGAGGAAGAAAATGCAAGTTTGATTCCCAAACAAGCAGAGAAAGAAAATGAACCTAAATCTTCCAGTTATAGGTAAGTATTCCAATATTTAAGTTGTTGAGTAGACGTTGATCATCAGTTTTGATATTTTATATGAAAAGAACGGCAGGGTCAAAAGATTTGTGAGATATATTTCTGTTTCTTCTACAGCCATATTCAGACTGTAGAACTGATGGAAGACTGGGGAATCTGCTTATGTTTCAGCTTTTGATCCTTTAAAGTACATACTATATATATAGTTGTCATTAGAAAATAAACTAAATAAAGACTATGCCTTTACTTGACTACCGTGCTAAAGAATGTTCACTGTCGGCCTTCCCCAAACAGTTTCATCTCTTTCCCTTCTTTTTTCCTCATGGTGATGGTACCTCAGGCATTAAAACTGTTTAACTAAAAAAAAATAATGTGAAAACAGTACATTGCAATTCATAGAACTGTAGTGCACTGAAGTCACAAAAAGGACAGCATGGTAACATCCATCAGCTATGCTCTCATAATACGTATAACTCCATTGGCCTGGCAACTTCATCTGGTACTGCAGCTGGCCCACCTGCATGTGATTATCAAAAAGAGCTGGCAGATGCTTAAACCAGCCATAATCTTGAAAGGGATCATGAAGCAAATGGCTTTGTTACTGTACTGGGCCTCACTGGGATGGAGTTTACTCTCTTCATAGCAGCCTGTAAGGTGCTGTATTCTGGGTTTCTGATTAAAACAAAGTTGATAACACACAAATATTTTGGCTATTGATGAACAGTGCTTGCTTAGCAGCAAGGATTTTCTCTTTTTCTCCCTCGTGCTCCCCCTCCCTCCTCCAAAGAGTACACTGGGGATTTGCAAGAAGTGCGCAGGGGACACAGCTGTGACAGTCAACCCCAAATGGCCAAAGGGATATTCCATTCCAGAGGTCGTCATGCTCAGCAATAAAACTGGGGGCATTTGTCTTCCAAAGTAGTAATTTCTTGCAAAAGTTCTGCCTGTGGTGGAGGATGACTGCCTTTGCATCACTTTTTTGTTTCCCTGCTTTTCTTCATTTATTAAACTGTCTTTGTCTCAACCTACGAGTCTTTTACTTTTGCTTTTCCTGTTCTTTCCCTCATCCAGCTGGGAGGAGGAGTGAGTGAACAGCTATGTGGCTCTCAGCTGCTGGCCAGGGTTAACCCGCAGCAGGTACATAAAACCAACCACAGTGCTTCAAACAATTGATCCATCCAAAACAGTTTTCTGCCTTCATGTGTGACAATAAGCAGGTTGCAGGGAAAAGAAGAGCATGACAGACCGGTATGGTACGGTATTGTACGGTACGCTCCTAAGACTCTCCCTGACTTTTTTCAGCTCAGTGAATTTTCTGAGACAGATGAGTTTTTTTCTGTGAAGTGAGAAGTGATAGAACTCACTCCCTCCCCTGGTCCAGTCTGCCATTAGATCTATGTAAACTCTTTGGACACACAACCTACACCCAGAAGGAGTTCTGCAGGTATATTACCTGTTGCATGAAGACTCATCTTTTGCTCGATCTAGGCTCAGCTCCTACCAGATTAATTTGATAGTCCTTATGTACTGGGGGAGACAATGACCCCTGGACACCTCTTTATCCATTCATGATTTTGCCAGCCTCTGTCCCAGGTTCCCACACACACCTCAAGTTGTCTCTTTTCCACAAACCTTCCTTATTAAATAATTAACTAATCATACATAATAATTAATAATACTTCACAGAGTCATAGAATCATAGAACAGCCTAAGTTGGAAGGGACCTCAAAAGATCATCCAGTCTAACCATTCATGGGAAAGGGAGCCTAGGTGAGATTATCTAACACCCTGTCAAATCACATCTTGAAAAATACCAGCAATGGGGACTCTACCGTGCCCCTGGGGAGGTTGTTCCTATGAATGATTGTTCTCACAGTAAAAAATGTCTGTCTTCTGTCAAGATGAATCCTCTCTCAGTGCAACTTACACCCACTGACCCTTGTCTTCTCCACGTGTCTCCTTGTGAAGAGAAAGCCTCTGTCCTTTTTGTAGCTGAAGTCTAAGTACTGGCATACTGTGATGAAGTCCCGCCAAGCCTTCAAGGACAAAAGACCTAACTCCTTCAGTCTTTCTTCACTGGGCAGGTTCTTGAGCCCTTTGAACATCTTTGTGACCCTCCTTTGGACCCTCTCTAGTCTGTCCACATCTTTCTTGAACTGTGGGTACCAAACCTGGCCATAGTACTCCAGGTGTGACCTGACAAGCACTGAGTAGAGTGGGATGATCACAGCTCTGTCTCTGCTAGTAATGACTTTGCAATAGAGGCTGCTCCCAGCCACACAGATCCTAGCCTGTACTGGGATCTTTGGTTACATTGACCCAGAGGTGCAGGAGTTTACATTTGTCTTTATTAAACTTTATACTGTTCTTCCAGCCTGCCCAGGTCTCTCTGTAAGACGCCTTGCCGTTCTGATGTGTCCACCTTACCGCTCAGTTTAGTGTCACAAACAAATGTGGCAAGGCGGCTTTCAATCCCATCATCCAGATCAATTATGAAGATGTTGAACATCATGGGACTCAGTATCAATCCTGAGGGACCCTACTTGTGACAGGCTGCCAACCTGCTGAGTAAAAAACATTGTTCACCACCCTCTTCTACCCATCTTACAGACCACCCATCCAGTCTGTATCTTGCCAATTTGTCCAGGCGGAAGCTGCAGGAAACAGTGTTGAACGCTTTGCCGAAGTCCATCCACTGCTCTCCATGTCAACAGAAGATGTTTTTTTTTGTTGTAGAGGGTGATCAAGTTAGTCTGACATGATTTGCCTTTGGTAAATCTATGTTGGCTTTTCCCAGTCACCTGCTTAGTTTGGTTAGTAATGGTTTCTAGGAGAACTTGTTCCATTACTTTTCCGGTGACTGAAGTAAGACTAGTGGGCCTGTAATTTCCTGGGTCTTCTTTTCAGCCCTTCTTGTAGATGAGTATGACATTTGCCTTTTTCCTGTCATCAGCGGTATCCCCTGATTTCTGTGACTTTTCAAAGGTTATAAACAGTGGCCTAACAACAGTATCAGTCACTTCTCTTAACACCCTGGGGTGGATTACAGCTGGGACCGTAGATTTATGTGCCTTGAGCCCTTGCAACAGGCCCCAGACCAGCCTTTCCTCCACCGCTGGTGGGTCAACACATGCATTGTCATAAATACTTTATGCTGTGATTTAGGGTCTAGCTACTCTGGCAAAGACAGATACAAATAAAGGATTGAGAATATCTGCCTTGTCAGCATTATTAATAGCTGGTTTCCCTGCCTTGTTTATCAACTGGTCTATGTCTTCCTTGTGCTTCTGCTTACTGCTCACATATCTGAAGAACCCTTTCTTGTTGTTCTTGGTATCTTTGGCCAATTTAATTTCTAACTGAGCCTTATTCCTAACTGCATCTCTCATACCTTAGAAAGGTTATTGTAGTCTTGATGGGTATTCGGCTGCATTTTCTTATCCAGTATGCTGCTTTTTTTGCTTTTAAGCACACCCAACAGCTCATTGTTAAACGAGGGTGCCTTCTTCCTTTTCCTTCGCAGGGGTTCGACTGTTCTTGTGCTTCCAGAAGGTTGCTGTTGAATGACTCCCAGCACTCAAAAGCTCCTTTGCCCTTCATGGGTGCTTTTGGTGGAATTCCTTGCAGATGGACTCTGAGCTTATCAAAGCTGGCTCTTCTAAAATCATAGAATCATAGAACAGATTGGGTTGGAAGAGACATTTAAAGATCATCTAGTCAAACACCACCCTTCTTACTCCCCCAGCATGGGCAGGAACATCTTTCACTAGATCAGGTTGTTAAAAGCCCCATCCAACCCTACCTTGAACACTTCTAATGTTGGGACATCCAACAATAGCGTATCAACTGCACCACTTAGCTTGGTGTCATCTGCAAAATTGCTGATGGTGCACTTAATCCCACTGTCTATGTCATTGATGAAGATATTGAATAGTATTGGACCCCATACAGACTCCTGAGGGACACCAGTCATTACTGGCTTCCACTTGGACATTAAACCATTGACTGTAACTCTCTGGATGTGGCCATCCATCCAGTTCCTTACCCATCTAACAATGCATCCACTAAAACCATATCTCTCCAATTTAGTGGCCAGAATGTTGTGGGGAATCATATAAAGACGTGGGGGACCATATCTATACAGAAGTCTAGATAGGTGACATTTGTAGCTTTTCCATTATCCACTGATGCAGTTACTCCATTGCAGAAAGAAATCATTGCAGCAGAAATCAGTCCTAAATACATTCCAGAAACCTGATGGATGACTTGTGCACTGCTGTGTGTTTTCTCACCAAATGTCTGGGTAATTGCAGTAACCAATGACGACCAGGACTTAACTTGCTATTTTGACTGGCACCAATCACTAAGCTTGATGTTTGGTTGAATATATCATAATCTAAAGTTTCACTTAGGGTGACAATGGTCAGTCAGAGCGCATCATTTTATATGTGAAACAAGGGTTTTATTTCCCCATCTAAATTAGATTTATCTGTTTTTAATTTCATCTGTTGGTTTGGGGTTTCTTTGTTATTGATGGTGGTGGTTTTGATTGTTCATTTTTTACCCCAGTAACTCAATTTTGTCGGGTTTTTTTTTGTTCTTTTCAGCATTGCCTTGGTCATATTTTTTTTTAAATAAGTTTGTACCAATAGCAGACTCTTCCCTGTTTGCCCCTTTCCCAGGTCAATTATAAATAAGGTAAACAGCAAAAGTTCTACCATGTAACCCTGCAGAACCCCACTGATAATTTCCCTTTTTGCCAGAACTGAACCATTGTTAACATATTTTTAAAGTTTTCTATTTGTCCTGCTGAATAAGAAAAAGGTATACGTATGTGTTCATCTTTGTTTGCAGAATCTTTTCTTGGTATCAAGCAATGCATAATAAAGAATGAAAGTGAGAATATTTTTTTCATGTAAATCACACCACAAGAAACCAAACAAGTTGTGATTTACCAAGTTTACAAAAATTCATGTTATTATATTTTTATTACAATAAAACCAATCTTGCTCTAAAGTAATTAGATGAAATTCTTATGAAGAACATCTAACTGTGTTAGTCAAACTTGAAATGAATCAGCTATATTTCATCCTGAATGTCGCTCCCTTTCTATTTTTCCACTATGAAGAACGGTATTAATTTTCCAGCTAATTAGAATGCATCATAATTCTGAAGTCTAGCATCAAATTTTACTTTCTCTCTACGAATTTTAATTAAACAAGCAACTCAGAGCAGATTACAGCTTTGTGCAGAAGAACATTAAAAAGGGGTTGGAATAAATTCTCACAGAATGTGCTTACCAAAGAATTCTGAATGCCTTAAGTCATAATGAATAGGCAAAAACATCAAATATTTTCATCTTAGAAGTATTCAATTAATGAGGAAAAGATATTTAAAAAATTACATATTGAATGATTGACAGAAAAAAGGACTAACAATATTTGTGAATAGTTTTAATGAGCTCCATTCCTAATGCAATTCAGGATATTTAGCAGATGCATTATCTGCTTGAAGTCTACAGAAGTTTTGCAAACATAAGGATTTTCATGATTACTGTGTTATGGTCGCTGGGGTAACAATGCCTCCGTCTACAATGCACACACTGTTATTGTTGGAGTGAGGCAAAAGAAGGGCCACAAAGATGATCAGAGGGCTGGAGCACCTCTCCCATGAAGACAGGCTAGGAGAATTGGGCTTGTTCAGCCTGGAGAAGAAAAGGCTCCAGGGACACCTTATAGCAGCCTTCCAGGACCTAAAGGGGGCCTACAGGAAAGATGGGGAGGTATCTATCAGGGAGTGAAGCAATAGGATGAGAGTTAACAGTTTTAAACTGAAAGAGAGTAGATTTAGATTAGATATAAGGAAGAAATTTTTTACAGTGAGGGTGGTGAGACACTGGAACAGGTTGCCCAGAGAAGTTGTGGATGCCCCATCCCTGGAAGTGTTCAAGGCCAGGCTGGATGATGCTTTGAGTAACCTAGTCTAGTGTCTAGTGGATTTTGTCCCTGCCAATGGAACGTGTTTGGAACTAGATGCTCTTTAAGGTTCCTTCCAACTCTAACCATTCTATGATTCTATGATTCTGTTTCGGTAGAATAGAAATTGAATGCTTTAGAATCATAGAATTGTAGAATAGTTTGAGTTGAAAGGGACCTTAAAAGTCATCTACTCCAACCCCCCTGCAATTAGCAGGGACATCTTCAACTCGATCAGTTTGCTCAGAGCCCCAACCAACCTGACCTTTAATATTTCCACAAATATGGCATCTACCACCTCTCTGGGCAACCTGTTCCAGTGTTTCACTGCTTTTATATATATATATATATACACACACACATACATGTATTTCTTCCTTATATCTAGTCTGAATCTACCCTCTTTTAGTTTAAAACCATTACCCAACAGGCCCTGATAAAAAGTTTGTCCCCATCTTTCTTATAAGCCCCCTTTAAGTACTGAAAAGCCACAATAAGGTCTGTAACTCTTGAACTGACATGGTGGAAAAAAACAATGTAAAAGAGAAACTGAAGGCCTTTTTGTCTTACCCACAGAGAATTGACTTGATGAAACTTGATATTAGAAAAGTTAGACATCAGGGACTTAAAGTATACTAGGCAAAGACTTTAAAATGTAGATTCTTTTCACATTTACATTCAAGTCGGACCTTTATATTCCTCTCCTATACATAAAAGGATAAGTTAAGGGCAATGAGTTCAATGATTTTGTTTTAATCCATGTCTTTTATTTTACCCAAAGGGATATTTAAACTTTGTTTTAAAATATGTATCAAGTCAGTCCCTACAAGAACTACTATGAATAAGTGTTTGCCAGAATATATATAAATCTCAAGATACTGGATCTGCAATACTTCAGGTATGACATTTTGCTGCAGCCTGAAACTGCCTGGGCAAGATCGAAACATAAATGCTTGACACAAGTATATTGAGCTACTATTGTAGTTAATGTTTTTGTCTCTTGAAGTGCATATGCCTGTGTACACACCGTGCTCAGAACACGGTCTTAGATATGCATGCAGAAGTCTAATATGGGAAAATTTAAACTTCAGATCTTTTTTTTCAATACACGTATTTACTTACAAATAGATTTTTTTCTCCTCTCTTAAGGGGCAATCCACACTCAGTGGATTACTCACCAAGGTTGTAGAAGGACTCCTTTTGGCTGTGGAAGCAACACAGTCTTGTTTATTGCACAACTTAAGGTTTTCCACTATACCCTGGGACTTCCCATGCAGCAGGGCCAATTTTCCTAGATTTCTTTACATCAGTACTAGTAAGACAATGAATACTGACTAGTACTGCTGCTATACTGACCCCAGTGACACAAAAATAGCTATCTTTGTATAGTATTACAATTTTTCTGACACTTTGTCTTTCTTCTTGCCGAAGGGAAATTTCCTATGTGCCCATACAGATGAGAATAGTAGAGTTACTGTATTACTATATTACTTACATCAAATGTCTCTTGTAGTTGGACACTTTCTGTGAGGTCCCTTTTTCCTTGGAAATCTTCATCAAATGTTGAGTTTGGGGCATATATGTAACACATATCAACTCTACTGAGAACTGACACAGGGAAATAATGGGTTTTGAGGTTCTTTTTCAATTTAGATCTTAAAGCTATTATAATTTGTTTTCTATTCCATGGTTACTGTTCTTTTAATTTGATAATTATGGTTTTTAAACCCTGAAGAAATATTTAAAGTTTGGGAGAAGTAGCTTATGGACTTTCCCTCCTTCTCCAATATTTTTTTTCTATTTCTTCAAGTCATGTGTTCTTTGACACATTACACTTACTTCCTGTCCAGAAGAAACCTAAGACACATTTGTTGCTCATTTTGGAATATCTACATTAAAGTTGTTCTGTTCTATTAAAATATCCATTTCTCCTTATCATATATTTTGGATTTACTTTCATTTTAATAGATGTACATGCACAAAACTAGCAGGAATGCACTCAGTGTTGAAAGCCTTGCACTGCCTTTTGACTTTTCTGCTCTGTGTTCCACCATTTGACATGATATAGGGCTCTGGGGTTTTTTTTTCATTCAGAGGAAAGCCCTGTTATCTCTTTGGCACTGGACTGCCACCATACAGTACCACATATATATGTATAAATATATATATAGCACTATGGTTAACACTGGCCTTTAAAGAAAAGATTAAGAAGACCATTGCACACAACAGATTCTGTGCTTGACATTCATCATACAGACTGCCAAAGAACCTTTTCAGTTCCACTTATGAACTTACTAATGACAATCAATAATTTCAGTGCATATTACTGGTTTACAATCTAATCCACTTCTTACTGTCTTCAGAAGGTCCAGATTGAGTTTTATGATGTATGTTTTCTATTTCAATGAAATTGTATTTCTCTTATAGTGGAAATACCATTAAGTCTTTTCAAACCTCATATGTCAAGAAACGGATTTCCGGTGAGTAATTTAGGTTGATAATAAAGATTACAGAATTATCATTTACAGAAAAGTGTCCAGCTCACCAGTTATAAATTAGGGCTAAATAGGTCCATTATAAAGGACCTTGACCAAAAATGCTAGTAAGGGGATTATTTCTACTGGTGATCTATGAATATATTTGTTATTATTATTATTTGAAAAATTCTACAATACGGAAATCTTCTGGAACAGCCTGACCTTTCATTTTTCAGAAGGATATTGATAAAACCAGGAGCAATATTTGTTTCTAGCATGAGGGATGTCACTTCATGACCCAATAGTGTCCTATCTGTCTGTTTTCTTTAAACATTTTTTAGATGGAGAGAGAGAAAAATAATGTTTAAACAATAGCATAAACCAAAGAAAAACATATAGGCTAGAAGGTTACCTGGTCCAATCCCACGCTGAGAGCAGAATCAGCTTAGATCAGACTGCTCAGGATCTTGTCCAGCTGTGTTTTGAAGCATACATCTAAAGGATTTACCTAAAGCATATTCCTTCTGGTGTAGATACCTAATTTAAAAGTTACAGATACAACCATGAGACTCAATCTTTGCCCAGTTTATCTCTCTTTCAGATTTCCTAATTTTTTTATATCTTGAACCTGGCAACAGATTTCAATTAACTTCACATCTTCAACAGGATTTCATGGTATTCTATGAAATTAATTTTTCACAGTGCATGAGCCTATCCCTTCCTTATTTTCATACACAGTAATTAATATAGCTTTCAGAGGAAGGAGATGAATAAGAACAGAACTATGAAGCCAGTAGAAATTAGTTTCCCATATCTATTGCTTCCAGATTGAAAGCAGATTCCCTTAGAGTGGACACAGTTTCTCTGCATGAAGTAACCATCACATAATAAACACTGGTATTTGTACCAGTATTGAAACCACACCATTCATATAGATATTCTTCCAGAACTAATCTCAGCCTCTCAGCTTGTAGTGTAAATGTATCATCAGTCTGTCCTTCCCATCCTGCAACCTGCACAGACCTTCCTTTCCCTAATATCAGACCCCACTTCCAAATGAAGAAAAGACAGAGCGGACTCAGGTAAGGGTTTTGTTACATACGGTATCCACTTACGGGCAAAAGGAAGCACACCAGATATACAAAGGTAACATCTGTTTATTGGTCCTGTTAATGTTTTCACAGTTGAAGAGCCCTAATTGTCTCACACAGGAAAACCTCTGTAGCAAAATAAGAGGAATTGTTGCGCAAAACAGCTGCTGCATCCTGAGGCCTTTGTCAGGGGAATGAGGTGTCCGAGGTGGGGTCCCCCCCCAGTCTAGGGTCCACCCATCCCTATGTTTGCACATTTCCCTGTTGCAGTCCTCTTCCTTCTCCCAGGCTGACAGCTGCAGTCTGTCTGTGGCCTCCAGCCCTAACAGCCCCAGGCACACAAAGGGCTATGGTTTGCCAGGCAGTCACTATCTCGGGGGATGTCACCCCCTCCCCACAGGGGCTACCCCTAGAGCTGAAGCTGGAGCAGGGGATGCAGCAGTCACTGGCCCCAGCACAGGGGTTAAACCAGTAACACCCACGTCAGGCCATGGAGAGGCTGAGTCCCTGCACTGCTGGGTCAGGCACAGCCGGGCCTCCTCCTGCTAAGGGCAGAAATCATATTTACAGGGCTACAGCCTCCACCAGCTGCCCTGCCTACCAGTCCTCATTGCAACTGAAGAGGCAGATTTCTTCTGGCTGCACATTTCATAGTGAGACAGCAGTCCAGGGATGAAAGTCTTGGCCACAGAATGAGGGGATTGAATATTAATTACTTCAACACTCATCTTTCGTCAGCCTCCACTCTTCCCTTCACCTTGCCATACTCTTTAAGAAGGAGGCACATTGTAAGAAGTCAGTAAGAAAGCATTAAGTAGGTTTTATCACGTCTCCACTGAATACACTTTTAAGAAGGTGCCTTTAGCAGTCAGCTAGCGAGGGATTTATGAAAAAGGAACTCTCAAGCATATTTCTCAAGGATCCTTAGTGGTCAAGCTTACCTACATTCATATCCACAATGTTTTTGTTCATCAACAACAAGTTTTCTCCTGCTTTGCTCCACATAGTTATTTAGATCCATGCAGTGGGGGTTATAAAATACTACCTTTATTATTTTGTAGTGTTTTACCCTCCTTGGTATGATGTGACTACACAAAATGCAAAGTCACTGAGAACGCACAACAGGTATTCTTCTGAGTAACATCAAGGTTGCTCTGCACCTTTTCCATAGGATGCACTTCACACTGCACTGGTAGGTATATCAATATTAAAACAAAACAAAACAAAACAAAACAAAACACTTTATTCAACACATAAAAAGGCAGAAGATACCTGGCACTGGGTGTATTGGAATAAGGAATGAGGGGAGCAATTAGAGAAGATGGTAAAATAGAAGAGGAGTTGAATTAATTTTTTGCATCTGTCTCTACTATCAATGGCTACAGGGAAATCACTCTTCCAAGGACAATTTTAATGGGAAATTATACTATGGCCTTAACAAAATGATAGCCTCCAAGGAGGAAGTTATGAGCAACTTTAAAAACTTAAGTGTAGTAAATCACTAAAACCAGATAAGATTCATCTGAGGGTTGTGAGGGAAATTAAGTGTGAAATAGAGAAGTTACTGGCAAAGGTATGCAGTGTATCATTAAAAAAGGAACTAATTCACAGGCTAAAAAGTCACTATGATGGTTCTTGGCTTTGGAAAAACCTACACTTCATATAGTTTTTGCATCATAATGCCTAGGGGAACCCCTGAGTATCATAAGTACTTGGGACTGAGAGTACTCTTATACTATAGCAATTTTTACCACATCCTGTACACCACATACAGCTTAATTAAGTTCATCATACCGTAAAGATGCTGAAAATATAACCCTAAAAACAGATAAATAAATAATTAGTTAAAAAAGCAAAACTACTGCTCCGCAGTTGAAAATTAATAGGGATGAGACAAGTAATTTGCTGAAAAATGCATTTCCATCGTCTTTGAAATATCCAAAAGTTCAGGCTGTATCTCCTGTATGGTTTTAGCACGTATATGTTCAGTCTTGGGGTTGTTTTTTTTTTTTGTCTTAGTCTCCAAATCCAGTAAAATTAGCTCTTTTAACCTAATAGTTTAAGAGATTGTTAATCTTCCAGGGCTTGGAAAAAGATTTAGGTTTTCTCTTCTGCCATCCACTTCTGTGGATTTGAATCCCACCTTTGTATGTGGTTATGGTATGAAATCATCAACATGGTATTTTAGCATGGATCTACCACAGTCTGACAGTGTTGTGNNTATAGACATACTCTGTCCCCTTTTCTGTCTCATGGAATGCTAACAAATTTCGTAAGTGTTAGCGCATTAGCATAAATGGTTTTAAAAGTCTTCTGGATATATTCTACTGTTGTAGCTAAAACACCATCCTGGCAGATCCTGTTACAAGTTCCCTCAACCAGAAAAGGGATTTGAGGACAAGAGCAGAGTTCAATTTGGAATTAAGACACCCTCATATGGTTGACTAAAAGTGTATGTTTCACGGTCCTCTTAGAGTCAGTGAAGACCAAAGGCCAAGACTTTAAAAGAAAGACACAGTTGCCTAAACAATATCACCTTATGCACTTTGAGCTTGGCTGGAGAGCCCCACCTGGCCTCCATCTATCTGTCTAGAAGAGTAAGGAACAACCTAATGGCACTAGAAGCCTATGCTAAAACAAATGAACGGAGCCATAAAATCAATATTTTTTTTCACTAGATGTCCATGTTTAAAATAGAAATTTAAACAAGAAAGCATTGCTAAAGATACCTAAATTGGGGATATTAGTCTCCAGCTGAGCTTCACTATTGATCTTTCAATTCCAAGAAACATTTTTACATCTAGAGTATTTTACAAAGGAAAATGCATTGCACTATCTCTTTAATTTTTTAATTATGCCTAGGTCTGCTCTGATATTTCCACATTTTGGGCTGTTCCTGTTAAGACTAGATCATAAATTATGACATCAAAATAGGTGCCATACCAGAGGCCCACATCCAATCCATATGACTGGTCAGTAGCATTTAAAAAACATACTCCCCGAATAACCAGTAAAGCAAAGGAAGCAAACAAATATTTCCCAAACAAACAGAATCCCAACAAAAAAAAAAAAAACAACAAAAACAAAAAAACAACAACCAAATCCTCACAAAGCAGAAGTGATGTGACTTAAAACTTTTAAGGGATGTTAGGAGCATGGCCAGCTTCCCCAGCTGCTCTGGTCTGGATCTCCCTCCTGCCTGGCCGTCTGAGCCCAGCCCAGTGCCCTGGGGACCTGAGGCCTCTGCCCAGCTGAAGGACACATCTGCCTCTTCCCGGTGTGCAGGTCCAATCTGTAGTGAAGATGTGCATGTATCCCAGAGACATGCACACACAGACACACACAAGGAAACTGACATGGCTGATCACACAAATTGCCACAAATAAGGTATCGCTTTCAACAATGTTTTAGCTGTTGCTGAGCAGTACTTACACAGCATCAAAGCATTTTCTGCTTCTCACATGGCCCCACCAGTGCTGGGGGTGGGCAAGAGGCTGTAAGGGGATACAGCTGGGACAGCTGACCCCAACTGACCAAAGGGATATCCCATACCATATGATAATGTGCTCAGCAATAAAAACTCAGGGAAAGAAGGAGGACAGGGGGCAGGGACATTTGGAGTTACAGTGATTGTCTTCTCAAGTCACCTTTACGGGCAATGAAGCTTTCTTGGAAATGGTTAAACATCTCCCTGCTGATGAGAAGTAGTGTATGAATACCTTATTTTGCTTTGTTTGCATGTGCAGCTTTTGCTTTCCCTATGGAACTGTCTTCATAGCCCACAAGTTTTCTCACTTTTAGCCTTACGATTCTCTCCCCGTCCTTCCGGCGAAGAAAGAGCAGGCAGCTGCATGAGGTTTAGCTGTGAGTCAGGTTAAACCTTAGCACAAGACTAACAGAAATATGTTGAGAATATAAAGCTATTTCAGAACATATTAATTTTATTTTTGGCAGTATCACTTGCCTTAGCCAGGGAAAATTCCAGACCAAGACTTTTTTTTGTGCATAAATTGCAGAATGGTCTCAAGTTGAACTGTCAAGAGAAGAGATTTTAAGACAAATTACTATGACAAACAACAATTAATCAGTAGGAACACATTATATTCATCCAGGAGTAGCAGGGATACTCAGTTATGAAATTGCTGAAATAATAACTGTGGTCTGTAACTTACCACTTAAATCAGACTCAGTGCCAAAGGAATGTAAGCTGACAATGTAAACTGACATCAGTTCTTAAAAAGGCCTCTAGCAATGATTCTAGGAAGTGCAGATGAATAAACCTAACTACTACAAGGCAACATAATAGATGCTATAATAAAGAACAGTATCAGTAGATGCATGAATAAACGTGATATAATGCAAAGATCGATACAACTTTGTTGAAGGAAAGTCATGCTTCACAAATCTATTAATGTTCTTGAAGAAGTAAATGATAATATTGATCGATCGATATTGAATAATTAATTTTTTTAAACAGAAAAATTGCATCATTAAAGGGGATTAAGAACAATATAGAATGATTATTGAATAGATTCATAGTTGGTTAAGAGGAATATAGACAGCTGAATAGATGAATAGTTGCACAATGGTAAAAAGTTACCATTCACTCATGAATGATTTGAAGATTATGTAGAAGACGTAAAGTCTGTGACTGTTACAAAACTATTAGTTATGGAAAATCTAAAGATACCTATGAAGAGCTGTAGAATGATCCCATGTCACCTGTGTAACTTGGTAATAAAATGTCTGATGATATTTAGAGTTGGCATAAAGCCATTTATATGAGGAAAAGCCAGTACCAATTATACATACATGATGAACTGAAAATGAGTTAAATGACTTAATAACATTCAGACATGAGTTCTTCTGTCCATTAGGGATTGGTATCTCAGAGTCAAAATTCACAAGTAGTCCAAAAAACAAGCATAAGTTCAGAAGTTACTAAAAAAAGAATGGGAATTAAGACTTTGCATGTCATTATATCACTGGATAGTTTGATGCTGTGGTAATCCACATCTCTGGTATGGGGTATAGTTTATGTTACCACCTCTCAGAAAAGGTGGAATAGGAATAGAAGAGGTAAGGAGAAAAAAACCAAGGATGGTGAAAAAATAAGAGCTCCTGTGTGACAAATAGACTGTAGCCCAGTAAATATGTTTTCTGCTCTTAGCAGGGGAAGGCCCGGCTGTGCACTGACCTGGCAGTGCAGCATCTCAGACTCGCTGTGGCCTGAGATGGGTGTTGCTGGTTTGATTCCTGCACCAGGACCAAGGACTGCTGCCTCCCCTGCTCCAGTTTCAGCTCTGGTAATGGCTACTCTGGGGAGGGGCTGACACCCCCCAAACCATAACCCTTTGTGTGCCTGGGGCTATTGAGGCTGGAGGCCATGGCCAAGATGCAGCTGGGAGAAGGAAGGGGGCTGTCTCCTTGGTTTCCTTGTTGAGGTGTGGTGGGTTGACCTTGGTTGTCTGCCAGACACCTACCCAGACACGTACTCATTCACCATCTTCAACAGGACATTTTGAGCTGTTCCATCTTCTCAAAATAGAATAGGGTCAAGATAAAGACAGGGACATCACTTACCAATTACTATCACAGACAAAACAGACTCAGCTTGGGGGAAATTAATGTAATTTGTGGCCTATTAACAACGTGTATAAGACAGTGCACTTCATTCTTCTGAAACTAAAACAGAGTTCCATCAAAATATTTTGATAGGCTGTTTTATCCAGATAAAGAAAAAGCTATTTTCAGTTGGGTGCAGATTCAGTGTTTAGTCAGTGATTCAGCTTCTGTATCAGAAAGTCAGGTGGTCCCACATTCTAACATAAAAGAAGAACTCATTCTTTTTTAACAGAACAGTATATATGGAAATCATGTTTTGTCAAACACAAAAGAGCATACAACATCGGTCCTGTAAATTATATATGTTAGGTCCCAATAGGAAAAAGGAAATATTAATTATTACTAACTTACAGAAATAGAAGTCCTGTCAGGCTTTTGTGGACTACATAATCATACTCTGGTGTTTTATTAACATATCTTCCAACATTAAGTAGTTACAAAGAAAATGTTTTTTGGAGAGAACTACATAATGTAAATGTCCCTGACTTTATTGTATGTCACACATTCCAGATTTCTATCCAATTTATCTTCAAAGTTAACATAGAATTGTTTTCCTGTTTAAGGCTCATTACTAAGAATGAAAATACGTACTGTGTATTGCCCACTGTCATATTTCATAGAATCAGATTCACATTAGTATATATAAAACTAGGAGGTACACTTTATGTCTGGTCTTGAAATTTGCCTCCAATTGCACAGACCATGTCATAACCTCCTGTTTATACATATAGATGAGATATCTTACTGCTATCCTGTATATGTTTTATACTCCCTAGCTGGGATTCATCTGACCTCTATAAGGTACATCTCTAGGACAGGTTGAATAAATCATCCCTTAGAGGTACTTTTTTCTTTGTAAAGCCAGCAGAGGAATACTTGCTCTATGTAGAAGTCTACACTGTAGACATCAAAGCTATGTTCTTATGAAAGAATGTATGAGTCCTGTATCGGGTACCAAAAATCCTTCACAGGGCTGTGAAGCAGACTTACTGTTGCTACAAAGAAACAGACTCTCATCTCATTTAAAATCATCCTAGAATAATAGAATTGTTTGGGTTGAAAGGGATATTAAGGATCA
This sequence comes from Ibidorhyncha struthersii, assembly GCA_013398815.1. Lineage (NCBI taxonomy): Eukaryota > Metazoa > Chordata > Aves > Charadriiformes > Charadriidae > Ibidorhyncha > Ibidorhyncha struthersii. Next base: position 104,256 of record VZSZ01003847.1, read on the forward strand.
CATAGTTCCAATCCCCCTGCCATGGCCAGGGACACCTTCCACTAAACCAGGTTACTCAGAGCCCCATCCAACCTGGCCTTGAACACTTCCAGGAATGGGTCATCCACAATTTCTCTGGGGAACCTGCTCCAGTGTCTCACCATCCTCACAGTAAAGGATTTTTTCCTAACATCTAATCTACCCTCTTTCAGTTTAAAACCATCAACCCTCGTCCTATCGCTGCACTCCCTGATAAAAAGTCCCTCCCCATCTTTCCTGTAGTCCCCATTTAGTTACTGAAAGGCAGCTATAAGGTCTCCCCAGAGCCTTCTCTTCTCCAAGCTGAACAACCCCAACTCTCTCAGCCTGTCTTAGGAGGTGCTCCAGCCCTCTGATCATCTTTGTGGCCCTCTTCTGGATAGGAGGTGCTCCAGCCCTCTGATCATCTTTGTGGCCCTCTTCTGGATTCATTCTAACAAATCCCTGTCCTTCTTGTGCCGGGGGCCCCAGAGCTGGGCACAATACTCCAGGTGGGGTCTCACCAGAGCAGAGTAGAGGGGCAGAATCACCTCACTTGACCTGCTGGCCATGTTTCTATTGATGCAGCCCAGGACACAGTTGGCCTTCTGGGCTGTGAGCGTGCATTGCTGGCTTATGTTGAGCTTCTCATCAACCAATACCCCCAAGTCCTTTACCTCAAAGCTCCTCTCAATCCATTCTCTGGCCAGACTATATTTGTACATGGGATTGCCCCAACCCAAATGCAGGATCTTGCACTTGGCCTTGTTGAACTTCATGAGTTTTGCACATGCCCACCTCTCAAGCCTGTTCAGGTCCCTCTGAGGGGCATCCCTTCCCTCCATCATGTCATCCGTTCCACACAGCTTGGTGTTGTCAGCAAACTTGCTGAGGGTGCACTCAATCTCACCATCCATGTTGCTGATAAAGATGTAAAATAGCACTGGCCCCAGTAGCAACCCTTGAGGAATGCCACTTGTCACTGGTTGCCACTTGAACATCAAGCCATTGACTGCAACTCTTTGAATGAGACCAACCAGCCAACTTCTTATCCACTGAGTGTTCCACCCATCACATCCATTTCTCTCCAATTTAGAGACAGGAATGTTGTGTGGGACAGTGTCAAATGCTTTGCATAAGTCCAGGTAGAAGATGTCAGTTGCTCTTCCCTTTTCCACCAAACCCCCTTGTAGAAGGCCACCAAATTTGTCAGGCATGATTTTCCCTTCATGAAGCCATGTTGGCTGTCACCAGTCACCTCTTTATTTCCCACGTGCCTCAGCAGAGTTTCCAGGAGGATCTGCTCCATGATCTTGCTGGGGACAGAAGTGAGTTTGACTGGCCTGTAGTTGCCAGTCTTCCTTTTTTCCCTTTTTAAAAATTAAGTTACGTTTCCCATTTTCCGGTTAGTAGGAACTTCACTGGACTGCCATGACTTCTCAATTATGATGAACAGTGGCTTAGCAACTTCGTTTGCCAGTTCCCTCAGGACCCATGTGTGTACCTCATCAGGTCCCATGGATTTGTGCACATTCAGGTTCCTTAGCTGGTCTTGAACCTGGTCTCCTTCTGTGGGTGGTTCCTCATTCTTCCAGTCTCTGCCTTTGTCTTCTATAACTTGGGCTGGTTATTTTTTCTGTTGTTATTGTTTTACGTAAGTGCTCAGTTAGAACTTGCAACAAATGAAAAATTTCTGAATTTTCCAGTGAAGACATCTTGGCATCATCTAGATCCATTGATTCATCAGCTACGTTAAACCTGTCAAAATGAAATCTGAAAAGCCATATATTTCAATGGGTAATTCCAGTCATGCCACCAGTTCTATATGATTTTTCAAATATATAACCTCAAAAATCAATGCTGTTGTATAAAACTCTTGGTGTAACAATATAAGAAGATAATAGAAAGGAGCCCAGAAGTTTACAGCTAAAATCTGTATTCCATATTGTTATTTTTTCCTTGAAATTTTTGAATGCTTTGTAATTCTCTCTTTAACAGCCCCATTGTGTACATTAATCTCAACAGTTCTCAAAATAGGCTTTCCCAAATACTTATTTTATACACACACATATATATTTGGTGTTCTATTGATTTATTTATCTCCTATATCACAGAATCACAGAATAGTCAGGGTTGGAAGGGACCTCTGGAGATCGTCTAGTCCAACCCCCCCGCCAGAGCAGGGTCACCTACAACAGGTTGCACAGGACAGCGTCCAGGCGGGTTTTTGATGTCTCCAGACTGGGAGACTCCACAACCTCTCTGGGCAGCCTGTTCCAGTGCTCCACCACCCTCAAAGTAAAGAAGTTCCTCCTCATGTTAGGATGGAACTTCCTATGTTCAAGTTTGTGCCCATTACCCCTCGTCCTATCAATGGGCACCACTGAAAAAAGACTGCTCCCATCCCCCTGGCATCCTCCCTTCAAGTATTTGAAAGCATTAACAAGATCCCCCCTCAATCTTCTTTTCTCCAGACTAAAGAGACCCAAATCCCTCAGCCTCTCCTCATATGAAAGATGTTCCAATCCCCTAATCATCTTTGTAGCCCTTTGCTGGACCCTCTCCAGCAGATCCCTGTCCTTCTTGAACTGGGGAGCCCAGAACTGGACGCAGTATTCCAGATGCGGCCTCACCAGGGCAGAGTAGAGGGGGAGGATGACCTCACTCGACCTGCTGGCTACACCCCTTTTGATGCACCCCAGGATGCCATTGACCCTCTTGGCCGCCAGGGCACATTGCTGGCTCATGGTCATCCTGTTGTCCACCAGGACTCCCAGGTCCCTTTCCACAGAGCTGCTCTCCAGGAGGTCGGGCCCCAACCTGTACTGATGCATGGGGTTATTCCTCTCCACATGCAGTACCCTACATTTACCCTTGTTGAATTTCATTAAGTTCCTCTCTGCCCAACTCTCCAGCCTATCCAGGTCACGCTGTAAGGCAGCACAGCCTTCTGGCGTATCAGCCACTCCTCCCAGTTTAGTGTCATCAGCAAACTTGCTGATGGTGCACTCTATCCCTTCGTCCAGATCATCGATGAATATATTTTGCATTTGACAGATAGAAACTAATGTTTATCATTTTCCCTAAATTTTCCTGCTTGCAACATATTTTATGCTTCATAGTTTTCCATCTATTATGTTACATTTTTCAAAAGTTCCAAAGAGCGCATCTGAGATATAAGAACTGAAAGTGATGTTATAACTCTATAGTATTGAGCTGAATTGTCTGCTTCTTGATAATTCCTTCATAAAAACACAAAAAGTCTATCTCCTCCAAAAAAAAAAAATTAGGAATTGTACAGAACACAGGAAACAAAACTTGTTTTTCTATTTCCTCTGTTTTATAAAGGCTTTTCCGTAGGTTCAAAGTAAATGTAAAAGACTGCCAAAATCAATATAGTAGTATTTTCTATTTACTTTTCCCTTCTTTCAGATGTCTGGATGTGCAGTAGACTACAGAATCAGTCCAAAAAGTTCCTAACCTGTAAAGCTTACAGTTTAACGAAGAATTAAAGATCCATGAAAAGCTACATATTTTTTTCTTTGGAATTATTTCTGAGTGCTAACATGCATTTTTAGACTGTAACTTGAATAATCAGCTTCTTTAAACATGAAGTTTTGTGTAACATGGAGATAAACTGAACAGGTCAATATTACCCTCTTACCCAACCAAATAAACACTACAGAAACAGTCCTTGGCTAGTGGCGATCTATACCTAAAAGAGATGTGTGCCATAGTGTTAGCTGTCATTCTGAAATCCTGATTCAAAGATATTCAGGGAATATAAGCTATGTCCCAGGGAAAAGGGGCTGAAGAGTTTTTTTCTGCTCCTTTGATTTGTAGGCTAATTAAATTTGCATCAAAAGCCTTTGCTGCTGGTTGACTATCATTTGCAAATTAAGAAATCATTGTTGAAAATATTAGGGAGACTGGAGCTTTTGAAAGGGATTTTTAAACTAAGTAACACTTAAAAATATATAAACAAAAGTGTTTCATATTTCCTTTCATACTCTTCTTTCTTTTCTGGTGTGTCTTACAATGCAACAGATGTTTCGCATAATCATGTTACAACGAATAAATACATGAAAAAAATAAAACAACAAAACCCCAGCTTTTCTACATTTTTCCCCAGTAGACATTCTAATTGCTTTCATGAAGTGCTAATTAAAAATAAGCCTTTTTTTTTCAGCATCAGATATGTGGTTTTTGTTGATATTCTTAGCACAGTAATGGATAGCTATGCTCTTCTAAGCCTCCCTTTAGCTGATATTTAAAGTAGAGGCAATTCCTACTTATTTCAACTGCCACTGCCAGCCGTGTGGGAATAAATGAGAGACACTTGTTATTAGACAGAATGGGTATGCTGAAGCTAATACTTGTAATCTGCAGTGCAGAATACTGTTAGCCTCTTTTCCGTGAATGTATAAAGCAATTTCTTCTCAGCATTCAATATAACACCATAGGAAAGAAAACATTACAAAAAGAAGCTGTGTGGAGTTTCAACTGCTACAGACAGCTGAGTCCATTGGCTTTTGGGATACTGGTAGAGTAGTCACTAAGATATTTATGATACTTGAAAATATATCTCATTTTCAGGCATTTATATGAATGAATTACAAACAATATCTGTTCGGTGTGTACATCATGCATAGGAATGATACATTATAATAACCTAAAATATGGTTTGGAACCATAGAAGATTGGTGAGATAAAGAAGGTTTTATCTAATTAGAAAATCAGAAAGGAGTTATAAGTATCTTTACTTTGTTCCTTTTGTAGATTTTTCCTTTTGTTGACTTCTAAGACAGGGCTGGTCTTTTCTGTACAAAGGAGTAACATTTTTCAAATTTTTTTTGCTATATCTTGCATGTCTGTACACCAGATTCAATAACAATTTAGAGGTAGCTAGCACTCACTTTGACCACACTGACATAAATCCTGGTTCATAAAACATGATAACCATGAGTAGGCTGAATGCCAGCGACCTGTGTTTAACAGAGAAGATCCCATAGAGCTTACACAAAGTATTGGTGCCATGAAGAGCACAGGAGGAGAAGGTAACATATGTCCTTTACTAACCGTCAGAACTGGGCAAAGCTGACTGAGGTACATTTTTCACCAACAGTCTTTTGCGGGCTCTTTAATAAGCAGGTCACAGCAAGAAGAGCTAACAGCTTCTCCACAACCTCTTTTTCTGGCTGTGTAAGCCAGGATCTATGTCCAACGCTTTGTGGGTAGTACAACCTTCTCCAGGTTTCCATTGTCTCCTATGGGTCCAGTCCCCAGAAAATGAAACCTGGTAAGAAACTTATAAGAAAAGCTTCCCTAGCAACATTAAAGGAACATGGCAGGGTTTTTTTAAAAAATGTTCACATTTTTTTCATACCCATCTTTAACTAGAGCTAGAGAAAATGATGAACAGCAGCACACAAATTGTCACTAGATAATTATCAGATTAATTCAACTAGTACAAGTTACAGTTTATCATGTTTCTTTTATGCCTGGGTGATAGGTAGATTTATAGATCAATGTATTGATAGACAGATAACGTATCACTGAATGATGGAAAGTTTGGCAGGAAGCAAGACCAGGAGAAAAAGAAATTACAATTTATACGTATTAGACGTACTGATTTTATTTTGTAGAAGGGAGGCAGATTAATGTTATCACTGAAGTCAGATAGAACTTTATCTTCTTCATTTCATATTTCATAACAAACCTATGCAGTGCAATTTTTTTCCAAGTAAATATGATTTTGCTATCATATGACACAGCAGTGCAGGGACTCAGATTCGCCCTGGCCTGAGCTGGGTGTCACTGGTTTAACCCAGGGCCAGTGACTGCTGCCTCCCCTGCTCCAGTTCAGCTCTGGGAGTAACAGAGTGACACCAATCCCACTACAGTGACTGCCTGACAAACCATAGCCCTTTGTGTGCATGGGGCTGGTGGGGCTGGCAGGTGTCACATCTGAGAAAATGAGTAAATGCCAGGAAGAGATCTTTGTTTGGTTCGGTTTTGGTGTAACAGTTTTAACCCTTGTATTCTTGAGACTTGTTTGCATTAATTTTGGACCATGAGTGTTAGTGTTACTACCTGGACCAGCTGTATCTGTTTACTGTATTTTGATGAGACTACTAAAACATTAATTGGACTAACAAAAAATTCTTAGATTGGTTCCTTTTTGCCCATAGCAAGTTTCTGAGTGCAATGCATCCAGTAAGACTGAAAGACTGGAAGAAAACAAAATAATAAGAAATACATTTTGTCCATTATTATGTTGTTGGTATCATTCTAGCTATTATCAACACATGTTTAGAGGAAATAAGAAACTTCAGGGTAGCAGAACTGTTAAAATTCTTCATAATAACCACGTTCCCTGGATGTAGTGTGTTAGCATGACATTAATGTTTGCATGCAAAGTACCCTTCATCTATCTAGTATAATATTTATTTATGGTCAGGTCAAATGTTTAATCCAACATGGGTTTTATATTTAAATTTTATATATAAATCAACTCTTTTTTTCTTTCTTTCTGAGGGTTTTCTCACTTTCAGCATTTAGTCAAACGAAAAGCAATGCATCTTCAAATACATTATGGTATCGTCTACCATAGGCAGGAAGCCTTAAGCAGTGGAGCATTACTTGTACTAGTAAGAGTTGACACAAACTACTGACTCTCACTCATTTTATGCTCCCTTCTGAAAAACTATTTATGTAACTTCCTACATCAGCAGTTCTCAATGAATCATAACAAATATATTGAGCTACCTATGACAAGAGTTACTACAAGGATCATGGTGACTTTGCTACTCTCTCAGTAGCAAAGTATGGAGTTAGTGAAAGCACGTCCTTGCTTATGTCTCAACTTAGTAGGCAATAACGTCATGAAGACCAAGAGTTCATAGAAGTAACATGAAGATACAGGATCCAGACAAATTTGAATTGTGTTTTATTGAACTATTTTTAATTATGCTAAATTATGTTTTGTTTTCACATTCCTTGTATATCATACACATGCACATTTACACGATAGTGTTATTTTAATAAATGATGCTACTTAAACCCTCAAATTTATGAATCTTTACTAAGAAAATTGTGGGATGACAGTATAGTCTTCTTTGTAACTTCAAAAAAATGAGTTTTCTTAATTCTGCTGAATGAATACCTTTCAACATAACTAACTGCATTGATTCAAAACTTAAAATGTAAGTGGTAGTTGCCTGCATCTACAAACTAGTCTAAAAGTATATATAAAATTGCTATAAGTCATTTAGTCTAGTACTAAATAAGAAGTTCTTTCTACCTTTTTTTTTTTTCCCCCAAAATGAGTCTTTATTGGTCTTGTTTCCCAGGTCTTTTGAATAGTGCTATAAAATATTATTTTAGTGAACATTCTGTTACTAGGTTGTACAAATTAGATGATTGTAATTTTTTTGCCACTAGAGACACTGTTACAACAAAATTTTATTAGTAAAAGCGGAGAACCACAAATTTAAAAAATAATGTAGGCCTGCCTTCAAATAAATGTAGACTTTCTTTCATTAACACCCTACAGCCTGGATCTCTTGAAACATCTCTTTTACATGCTATAGTATACTTTATAGAAAATGAAAAATTAAAATCAACAGAAAAGCATGTGAAAATATGCTTTAGTTCTAACTTTCAACAAAATAGATGAAGCAGCTACACTGATATTACTGGATACTACTTGGAAATTGTACACAAGATACTGTGCAAACACATCAGAATCTGACCAAGCTCTTAGTCGTCATGTTCACATTGCATGTGTGTTCCAGTACAGATTGAAGTTTTTCAAAGGAGATGGTCACTTTTTCACTAAATTATACCATATTGTGTAACAGTGGCATACTCAATTCTGAGATGAAGGAGTGTGGTGCATACGGCTACTGGAAATGAAACAAGCAGCTGTTTAATGAGGGTTATTTTTGCATCACCCGTTTCTGAATCCTCAAAGTAAATGGAAAAATTGGGCTAATGGTTTTGTTTATCAGCCACTTTCCAGTTGTTTGTGTCTGTTCTGAAGATAATGAACTTCTAAGGGGATGATGGGACTATAAGGCATGATAGCACAGGTACAAAGAATATGTTTAAAAAATAAGGGGAAAAACATCATTTGTTTTGAGATTTCTTTTGGTTTAGATCACCTTCCACTTTAAGCGTTTTACTTGAAAATTATTCACTTTTTCAGAATATACTTTGATAGAAGATGATAGTTGTTTGCAAATAACTCTACAACTACACTACCATAAATTAGATACAGTAAATACAACAACAAAAAAAGTAATTACTGGCTTTGTTTTAAAGCATCAAAAGCAGTTGGAAACTTTCTCCCTGGGTTATATAACCCTACTTTGCCTGTTAATGAACACCTGATGTCCCTCAACTACCCAAGTCACAATGTAAAGCCAGAATAAAGAGGACTAATAAAACTGAATTATGCAATAAGACCTCTACAGTCTGAGTGTGGCTCTTACTTAATTCTGCCTGTGGACAAGGAGAGTCACTGCAGGTCTGCAAAAGTGGATCTAAGAAATCATCCAGCAGTCACCTGTCTCTGACATGTTTGTAAGCAGATCAGAGATATTGCTGTCTTCTCCTTGGCTGAAAAGAAGGAAGGCAAAAGCTGCCTCTTCTGTGTATCACGATGGTCCTACCAACAATCTTTTCCACTGAAGTATTTTTCTTCCAGGCACAAGCTCAGTGGAAAGATTCAATAAGAGTCACAAACGCAGAAGTGTAGGCAGATATGTACAATTATTTTTCCTTTTTTCTATCCCTAATGAGGAAAGGCTGTTGAGGTTAAACAATGCATGTCAACTATTCCCGTTTCTTTAATTTGGAGAGCACCTGTTCAATTCCCAGTAAATTTATTTTTAGTAGGCTATAACCTGTATTGGGAGCATCCATATTATGTAGACAGTTTCCTTGGTTGAGAAAAATCAGTGTTTTTATAAGGATGTATTTTAATTGTTGGTGTTTGTTTGCTTTTACTGAACGTTATTTATGCCTAAAATGAAAATGCAAAGTTGACGCAACTAGTGCAAGCTGATACGTGACTTGCTTTAAGGAATCATTGATGTCTAGGAGAATTTTCCATTTTCTATTATCTGGAATCAGGCCCCAGATGGACACTTAGAATAAGTCTTTGACTGGTTGCTATTGGTGTAAAATTTTTCCCATTAACTTTAACAGTCCCATGCCATTTAGTTTGATGGGAATATATGTGGGTCAAAAACCATAGTCTATAATTATTAATTCTGAGCTCTTAAATTATTTTGAAAAAAATTTACAATTATTACAATTGCTTCAAAATTCATGCTCTTTCAAATGCAGAGAGGAATAATTCCTGTTCTCACAGCAGATATGTCTGATTCCTTTTATAACTTCAAGGAATATAGTGGCAAGAACTATTTTCTACACAAAAATATCTGACTTAATGATGGGTGACCCACACCCATTCCAAAATAACATGATAAAAGTTTATATGAGTTAATACAACTTTCCACTGATTTAATTTATAAATACAACAAAACAAAAATCCCTTTTTTTTTTTTGATCAAATTCTATACAATAACAGAACCAACAATAGAACCATTGAATAGATTGGGTTGGAATGGACCTTTAAAGGTCATCTAGTCTAAACCTTCTGCAATGAGCAGGGACATCAACTCAATCAGGTTGCTCAGAGCCTTGTCCAACCTGACCTTGAATGTTTCCACAGACAAGGCATCTATCACCTCTCTGGGAAACCTGTTCCAGTGTTTCACCACATTCATTGTAAAAAAATTCTTCTTATATCTAGTCTGAATCTACCCTCTTTCAGTTTAAAACCATTACTCCCTCTCCTATCGTAACAGGCCCAATTAAAAAGTTTGGGCCCATCTTTCCTGCAGGCCCTCTTTAAGTACTGGGAGGCCGCAATATGTCTTCCCAGAGCCCTCTCTTCTCCAGGCTGAACAACCACAACTCTATCAGCTTCTCCTCATAGGAGAGGTGTCTTGGCCTTCTGGTCATTTTTGTGACCCTCCTCTGGACCTGCCTCAACAGGTCCAAGACTTTTCTGTGCTGACAGCTCCAGAGCTGGACACAGTACTCCAGGTGGGGTCCCACCAGAGCAGAGTAGAGGGGCAGAATCGTCTCCCTCGACCTGCTGGCCACACTTCTTTTGATGCAGCCCAGGACGCTGTTGGCCTCCTGGGCTGCAAGTATGCAAGTATGCTGGCTTATGTCCTGCTTTTCATCACCCAGTACCCCAAAGTCCTTCTCCTCAGGGCTACTCTCAATCCTTTCATTCCCCAGACTGTATTGATACCAGGGATTGCTCCAATCTTGAATCTAGGATTCAAGAACATACATGTATGATGACTTTCAGTGCAATTAGGAATATTCTATGCAGTGTACTTGCTGAAAGTCTTACTATAATTATGTTGTTATTGAACTTTTCTGTTTTAATGGAATCGTATCATTCATCACAGGGCTTTTAGGGAGAAAAATAAAGAAGAAACAGAAATAACCATTTTAAAAAGAAAATGACAAACAAAAAAATGTAAAGTAATATTTTTTTCTAGATTTCCCCCTTTTTCTATCCTATATTCCTGTTCTCCTTCCCTTTTATTAATTTATTTTTCTCATTGAAGGTCATAAGAAGACTTTATAGGAAGCTAAAAGAATCTAAAAATATAATTAAAAAAAAATCTAGTTTCCTTTACTTTTCCATTTGTTAACTTTCTGCTCATTTTTTTTTTCTCTGTTTCTTTTCTCTTGAATGTCTAAAAAATATTCAAAACTTTTTCTGGATAAAGCAGTTAGAATTTATTAACCAGCTTCATTTAGAATCTTTTATGTTTGTCCTCTTAACAAAGAAAAAGAAGCACAATTGACACAAATATTGTCCTTGAAAATTATGTTTAAATAATACATGAAATCATAAATATTTGTGCATTAATTACCGTCTGAGTGCCAAAACTCAGGAATTATAATGCACAGAATAAGTAAATACACAAAATGTCGTGAGGTATTTTTTCAAAGTTTCTAAAAAACACAACTAACAAAACTACATTTGCTGTTTCATTCTCTTATAATTTGCTATTTACATGTAATTTTTTTCTATAACATAATATTATAATAAACCAAAGTACAAACCAGCTATAAAAATGCAGATGAACATATGTATAAATCAACTATCCTATCGCCAACGGCATCCTGGCTTGTATTAGAAATAGCATGGCCAGCAGAAGTAGGGAGGTGATTGTGCCCCTGTACTCAGCACTGGTGAGGCCACACCTCGAGTATTGTGTCCAGTTTTGGGCACCTCAATACAAGAGAGATATCGAGGTGCTGGAGCGAGTGCAGAGGAGGGCAACGAAACTGGTGAAGGGCCTAGCAGACAAATCATATGAAGAGCGGTTGAAGGAGCTGGGACTGTTTAGTTTGAGGAAGAGAAGGCTGAGGGGAGACCTCATCACACTCTACAACTATTTGAAAGGACACTGTAGAGAGGTTGGTGCTGGTCTCTTCTCACAGGTAATTGATGACAGAACAAGAGGGAATGGCTTCAAGCTCCAACAGGGTAGGTTTAGACTGAACATTAGGAAAGAATTTTTCACAGAAAGGGTGG
>VZSZ01003847.1:115895-130332 GCA_013398815.1 Ibidorhyncha struthersii
ATTCTATGATTCTATGATTCTATCCTGTTTTTATAACTTGAATGAAAGTAGTATTGCTGATACAGTGAAAAAAAAAATTGTAATTATTCCAGTGCAATACTTGTTGTTGTACATTTAAAACAGAAGGGGGGGGGGTGGGGGGGTGGGGGGAGGAGAAAGAAGCATTTCCAGCAGGGCCTTCTAACAATAACATACTTTTCCAATAACAAGCTGCTATTAAGTAACATCCCTCTAAGGAAAAAAACAGGCTTCACAATGTGCTGGGAATGTCATCTTGTGCCATTCTGATTGATCAACCGTTTTTCTACTTGACGAGTTCAAAAGTTTGATAACGTTAATTATTTAAAACTCTGAAGTCCTCAGTGAACTATTATCATTCTTTACTGTTATATTAAATGTACAGAATGAATGACAGTGGAAGTAATTGGAAAATCTGAGGCTCAGAAAGGTTAAGTGACTTTCCTGAGGTCACAATGAGGATTTTTTTGACCTCTTGACTTGAAAAGCCGTATTTAGTTCCTTCTCTAGCTTAATCCAATTAGTAGCTTGATCGTCAGTTCAGTCCAAAGAACAATTATTTTCGGCCATCTGCTTTTATCATGTAGAAGTTGAACCTGCCTTATATGCTCTGTGGGAGAGGGACATGAGGTTAGATGCACGTTTCCTTTTGCAGTGCCCAGAATTTATTAAGGGAAAGATAGTTCTTCCCCGCAGAAGAATGAAGCAGGCCGGCACATTTGCATTTTACTCTGTCTGTCCTAGGCAAGTCCCACAGCCTCCATATGATCCTCAGAAATGAGTCCTGAGTACCTGGATAATTTTTCTCTCCTACTTCGGCAGCTATAGCTGTGGTCATTAAAATAAACTGCTTTGTGTTGGCCCTAAAACAAATGTGCTGTAGCAGTTGGCAGATCTTTGCTTTAAATATACCATCATGAGAGCTTGTCAAAATATGGTACTTCAATCAATCATGCATTAAATCCAACAATAAATTGGGTAGTTCTAGGAATGCATTTACTCCACATGACTGGGCATATTGCCTACTGAGTTGCAGCTTTTTTGCGTTTTCCAAACACTGTCAAGAGATTACAATCAGGCTGGTACAGGGAAACTTGCTGTCAGTAAGGACCGTAGTACTGCTTTGTTACAGTACTGTTTTCAGCTTATTTTCAAGGCAAGAGTTTGTTAAAAACACTTCATCAGTAATACAGTTTTCTTTCTGACTGAGGATCCTGCAACACTGGGGTAGCATAAGGAAGAAGAAAAAGAATGTGAAAAAGTATTGAGCTGAGTATTGAGGAGAAAACCTCTACCTGTGAAGATTAACCTAACCATTTCAAGAAAGAGTTAAATGGCTGTATGAAAATTTCTGGTAAAAATATGCAGGTATTAAAAAGAGTCCTTAATATTCCAAAGCATGTTAAAATCCTAGAGTCATAGAATGGTTCAGGTTGGAAGGGACCTTTAAAGATCATTTAGTCTGACACCCTTGCCATGGGCAGGGACATTGTTCAGCTTTATTAAATCGGCTTTATTCAATATTGGTAATTTGCATTTTCACAATGTAAACACATAATTTTCAAGCCTAAGAGCAAGAGAAAACAGGACATACTCAAAATACAGCATTTGTAGCCGAGTAGTCTATTACAGCTGGAACCTGACTAACCACCATCTGAAGGAAGTAACTGAAAGCAGCTGTTGTGTGCAACTGCTGTCAGTCGCTAGATGGCTAACACAACTACAGCACAGGAGGGCAGCAATTAGGATGTGTTTTTGCAAAGCAAAATTGCATTGTAAGATTGATATTTTCCAATGTTTTTCAAAGGACAGCCTAGCAATTTTGTGAGTTTGATGTAGTCACTTGGAATTGCTGAAGTCAGTCTTAAGTAATGGATACACTAGTGACTGATCATTAGTAACATCACTTAGACTGCTTAATCAATGGTTTCGTTTATCTTATTTTTTCTGGGCAAAAGTTGCTCTTAACAGCATAGTGTAATGAGTATCCAAACCCTTGAGTGATTTTGTTTTGTTGTTCAATAACCATGGATTATCACATAGGGGAGAGGAAAGCACGATAAAATAATGCAACAAGCAATGAACAATTAATGTCAGTGAAAGTCAGCATTTGCATAAAATGCTCCAGATTTTCTTATTTTCTTTATGTCACATGGCACTCCAATGATTTGATACCATGCCAGCATGACTTTAAGATGATTTCAGTGTAGGGAAATGGCTTGAAATATATGTACTGACTAAGATATCGGTTCCTCTGCAGTTAGATCTTCATGTCTTCATGGCTTCATGGCACAAAGAGATTTGTCCTGAAATTTGGAAATGACTGGCTTCTTGCTGGCTGAAAAGGCCATTGCAAACCACCTTAAAATATATTATGAGTTTTATAGTTTAGACTGCATCTAGTGTAACAAACAAGGTTGACAGAAGAAACTTCCCACACCCATGCCACAAATGACTAACTAATTTTTCAGTGATTCAGAAAAACTTCTTGTTCATCAAAAGCAAAATTATTCTTGAAACACACTGAAGTATTACATGCTCTGCTTCACTGTAGCAAGATCCAACAGTGCTAGTAATTTACTGTATTCCAACTACAACTTTAATTCCTTATTATTAGAACTATCACTTTATGAGAAATAATATTTTGCACTATGCCTGGTTCCAAAGCCTGAAGGAAGAAATCTTTCTGTAAAATCCTTTTCCACAGATGTTTCAAAATTAGATAGTATTTAAAAATTTACTATCCTAATTACTGAGAAAAAAATCAGTAATTTTAATTTAGAATTAGTTAGGCCTCTTTCATCACATCATGTGTTAACTATTTGATACTAACAAAACTAATAACATTTCAATGAGGTGCAAATTCAAAAATTGGAGGTGGCATATTTATTATGCTTACATATTACAGAAATGACCTTTTTTATGTATTCTGAAATAGAATATTTGTGACACATGGTTTAAAGTAATAATACATAATCAATGCTTGGAATCACACATAAAAACATTAAGACCTGACCAAAGTAACAATCAAATACATTGGCTGAAATTTGCATTTCATCTTGCAGTGCTAAATGTTTTAGTATTTTACCTTTTAAAAGTCAAATATAGTTCAACATTTACAACTTCTATTAGACAGATTTGTAATGGCTTTCAAATAGTAGTCATAAAAGACAGTTAATATGTTAGTGGGCTTTTCTTCCGTTAAAATAAGTACTTTTTATCACTGCTATTGCACAACAATTTATACAAGGGACTGAAAAGGTGACAGATTATTTGGATGTATGTAGCAATATATAGGGGACAATTTTTTTTCATTAAGTTTATATTGATGGATTTGACCTTTCTAGGAAAAGTCACAGACATTAAAGAATCATTGCTGTTACTTGTCTTGCAACAGCACATTGACTGTATAGTGCAAAGCTGGCATGAATGTCACTGTTAGAAAATATACGTCCTAACAATAATGAGATCTGTTGCTGTCAAAGGCAGCCATGTTAAATAAATTCAAACATACAATTGCGTGTGTTTGTGAGTGTCTGCTTTCATTCATCTGGTGACCTGCATTTAGTGAATTTTCTGTACAGAGACATTGTATGTAGATATTATTTGGCACTGATTGATTAAAAGCAAAGGGGAAGCAATACTGTTATGGTGACCAGTGGAATCTGATGATCTTCATATTTACTTTAGGATTTTATCATTAATATCTTCACAGGCAGGTTGTTTTCTTTAGATGCCTAAGGCTCACCTATGTGATCTAAAACTATAGAATCATATAGATCAAACTCAACTAAATTTCAAGGATTCCATATATCCATATATAATTTGTAGTTTAATTTGCAATTTTGAATCATTATTCTTACCTAACCAATATCTTTCTGTCTGTATAGCTTTCCATTTTGTATCTTTTCATACCCTTCTTCATCACCCGTCAGGTGATTAGATATATTGAGCAATCTTTAAATAATCTTTACTGAAACGGATTAGCGAAACAATATACAAGCATTCTGTAATAAATCATAGAATCACAGAATGGTTTAGGTTGGAAGGGGCCTTGAATATCATCTACTCCCCACCTCCCTGCCATAGGCAGGGACATCTCCCACTAGACCAGGTTGCTCATGGATTATGATTACAGCCCTAACAGTAGACTTTCAAAGGTGGCCCATAGCGTTATGTTCAAAATCTTGTGTTTATGTTAAAAAATCTTGTGTATGGGCAAAGAGGAAGCCCACCTTATATGTATAGTAAGTGAATAATTTTGTATTAGTAGAACTTAAATCTTAGCATTAACGTAAACATTGTTAGTCTAGATCTATTACAGAAGAAGTTTAATAATATAGTTAAAACTGTTATACACAGACTTCTTATTTTCTACCCCTTTTCCTGGTGTTATGCTCACCCTTCCCTTTCTTCTCTTGACCCTAAATTTGGTGCTTTCATACTGGTGTTGTAGGCAGGGGTGTTACAATGAGTTGTCAGCATCTAGGGTCCTTCACTTGGGGGGAATATGATGTTCACACTGATGGTGTTCTCTTCCTTATTCTAGGATCTACTTGTAGTCATTTTTATGTTTACTGTCATCACACATAATTGTACCATACAAAGATAGCAAAAGGAAAACAAATTAGGTGAAGACAGCTGGTCGTTTAGAGAAATTGCTCTCAGAGCTAAACCAAGTAAACTTGCAGGCAGACCAAGAAAAGTTCAGATAGAGAAGCCGAATGAACCTCAGTTCTGAGGTAAATTCAGTGTAGAGCTTATGGCTTGTTTCTGGGAATGGAAATGCTGTATGACAGAACTTCATGGAAGATAGATGCCAGGGTTTAATAAAAGGAAATAGCACCAAACAAACAAACAAACAAAACCCCAAACCCCAAAAAATAAAATTAAAGAAAAACAAAACAAAAGACAAAAAAAACCCTCACAACAACAAAATTAACCAAACTTAGAAAAGAAATTATTATGTGATTTTGTGAAAACAGAGAGTAACTTACGAAATAAACTTGTTATTTTGAATAGCTGTTGAAAATAAAGTCCCAGAAAATTCAGTAACCCATTTGTGAGAGTTTGCTTCCATTTAAAGTTATTTGTAGCTAGAAAGTTTAGATTTGCCGAATCATATAACGGCATCTTGATTCATGGAAACTCTTGTATAATGAGTGCACCTTTTAATTTTCAGGAGAAATGTTCAATATTAAAAAGAGTATGTTAGTGAACATATAAGTGTACATGTTTATCAAAATCCAACAAGCTCTATTTGGATAGATTTCTTTTTCAGGGGTGTAGGGGTTTTGGGTTTTTGATTGTTTGTTTGTTTTGTTTTCCCTTGCTAAATCTGGAAAATTACTCAGGTTACTCTCCCAGCATCTAATATACCCGGATTTTTTAAACCACATTCCATGCTAACTGCCTTTGTTACTGATAAACTACATTTGAAGTTAAATAAAACAAAAACAACAACAAAAAAAGATAAATAAACCCTTTAATTATTACCAGAATATATAGAAATATTTGGTTAATGTCACAGAGTTTTTTGTGAATTTAATTGATTCAAGATTTTTTTTTACAGTTTTGAAAAATCTTAAATTGATCTTAATATTTTTGTACAGTAATCTGACCAGCTAAATATTGTCATGGATACAAAGCGTCTTTCAACAAGTGGTATTTAATACTGCATTCCTATTGTTTGTAAGCTTTATTAGAAGTCTATTTTTGCAGTCTGCATAGCTTCTATGCATGTCAAATTATTACAGAAGCAACTGTATAAAATGAAATGGATGATACAATACATTTAATTCTTGCTCTAGCAGTGGCAAATGGCTTGCTTGTGTCAATGCCTCTTTAAGAAGTAAATTGTTAGCTGCAGAGTCTTCTCAATATGTGAAGATTAATAAAACAAGGTAAGAGTATATATAGTTCAGTAACAGTATTCAGTTTATTGCACTATAGATTGCATTCACTGGAGGAAGAAGCATATATATTTAGCAGATGCCCTCAGGTACAAATGTTCACGTGAAACCTGGCAGGTTTTATAGTTTCAACTATAGAGTATCTACCACTACATAAATTATGATATATTTATTGCATATCCATAGATTCCATGGCTGTTATAGTCCAAGATGAAAGCATGATTCTAATGTATATGTCGTATTTTTCCTACCTATTAATCCTCACAAATATGTATTTTTTATCATAAGCAATATTATCTTACAGCTGTTATTCATGATAGATTCCAGCTTCCATTAGATTATTTTACATGCTCCCTATCCTTTCCTTGCTTTGGAAAATCTTCAGTGTTATTATGTGCAGAACTTCTAAATCTAAGGTATTGTTCTTTCATATTTATTCTCTCACTGGCTGCATCAAAATAAGATGTTTTCTCAAACAAAAACACCAAACCCATTAAATACACCCTTGTGGCTGGATTATGTCATTTCCTCTACAAAGAGTCTCTAATTTAAGTGCATCTTTCTAATATACTGATATCACTGCACATTAATGACCAATCGCTGACACCACATACTTGATCCTGCCACCCTTCTACCCTGAGAAAAGGAGAATGAAGCTAAAGAAAGAGGAATCTCTTTCAGCAAACTCCATTCCCTCTTGGTGTGGGGTATCAAGTGTGGAAACTCCACTCCTCCATAAAACTCCTTCAGGAATAAATAATTAAAAACATCTTTTCCCATTGTGTTTTCCCACAGAACTATATCTAGCATCTAAGAGAAGTTCTGTTTATGATTACATTTAAATAAGTAATTGAAGAGAAAAAAGGAGGTGAGAGGAGGAAGTAAAAAAAACCCAAACAACCAAACCGCAAAGCCAACAACCAAACGAAAGAATCAAACACTGAATTTTGAAAGTTTTTCAATTTAAACAGAATGAAGTGCATGCTTGTGTTTAAGAACATGAAGGCAGTCATAGTTTTTTCTCCTGAGGCTGCCTGCAGGCTGCCCCATACACTACCGATGCCTGATTCTCTTTCTTGTCCGTTCATCATAGTATGCTGCTGAGAAGGATAGTAGAATGCTCACTTTCAAAAAGTTTGGGTTTTTTTTTGTTTTGTTTTGTTTTGTTTTGTTTTGTTTCAAGGGGTCTGAAAAAAAGCTGACTTGGCTGCTGGAAGGGCTGGGGATGTGGAGGAAAACAACCCAAGAAAATAAAAGCTCCCTATCTGGGATCATCTCAGTTTCCCTGGTAGTTCACTGAAGTGTGCAAAGCGGCCGGTGCTGCTGCAGGGACAGAGTCTGGGTTTGACGTCTGGCTGCTGTACGAGAGCAGCTCCCTGAACTCATAGAGCTCTCTCACCTCGCGTTTGACTGATAAGCGTTTCCCAGCATTTAGAAGCCTGAAATTACAAATTTTCCTTCGTTTTTCCTTCCTGTCTCAGCTTCTGCATTTTGCTGGTCGCCCAATAATTGTTTAGTTCCTAATTAAGAGCCTTCTTTTGTGCTGAGAGTCACCAAAACTTGGTCCTCGCTGGACCTAAACCTCTGAGGACTTTTTCTGGAGGTTCTTTTTTGTGTCTGAATGAGACCAGACAGCAGTTCAAGCCATCACAGGCAGTTGGGGTCAGCCGTGCCAGGACATTCCCGGAGCAAGGTCCATCCTCTGCGATGTCCTTTTCTGCACAGGACCCAAAAAGAAGTCCCCCTTCAGCAGCCAGCACAGGCTTTTTGCTTAATATTCCTTTGCACCTCTGTCCTCTGCAGTTCCTGAAGTCTGGGGGCTGTGAGCTTTGGGGACAATCAGCTGACTTAAAACAAAAGCAGCCCCGGGGTCGCTTTTGTGCATCACTGGGTCCTGCCCATTGTTTGCAGATCTATTGTTGTCGATCCTTTGTCTCATCTCCCCTCCCGGCAAATCTTTTTCTCCTTCTCCTCCTCCCTTGGTCCCACTGAGCTCCCGGAATAATGTGTGGCAGAGGGGTGAAGGTGAACGTGGACCACCTCTGTGCTGAGCATCACCACCCCGTCTCCCTTCCCTGAACTTCACAGGCAGGGAAAACCCAGGGAGAGGCCCAGATCTCTGTGGGTTGGAGGGAGGGAGCTGGTGGCACCCCCCTGCACACACACACACAGACTACCCACCTTCATTTTCAGGCAAACCTGTCTGTGTGCCTACCTTTCCACTCATCCAAACAGAGAGACAGGGTCCCTGTCTGGTAAATAAATAAACCCTATACACTCTCAGAGCAAAACAAAAAGAGACTATAGTGAAAAATTTGGTTTTTTTTTTTCTTCCTCTTGTTTCCCTTTAAGAATCATTACTTTGAGAGTACAAGCTACATTATGTTGATTTTTCTCTTCCAAGGAGGACAAAAAGGAGATAGGAAGATTTGACACCTGAGTTTACAGACTGTAGTGGCGGGTAGTGAGTGTGGGGAGTTTTGGAGGGGGTTTCTTCAAGCTGCAAGACCGGAGATGTCCTGCAAAAAACTGCCCATTCCTCTTCACTCTGAACATAGCTAACCTCTCCGATGCCCACCACCATGTTTCCTCCTCCTTGCAAATTTGTATTCTGCCTCACCACAACAGCCGAAAGGCAACATAATGGGACAGAGAAAATACATTTGCAAGCAATTAAAATGCTGTGAATATATTAGTCGAAAATTAAAGGGGATAACTGGTGTCTCCAGTCATTTCTTTGATGGCAGCAAGACTTCCTGCTTGCTGAGGCTTTCATGAAGACTCAAGGGCAGCTATATTTCAACCCAGGTGCCTGGCATCATTCAGAGTAAATGCAAAAGGGAGAGGTGAGATGGCTTCTAAGGTGTCGATATTGATCAATATTGCCTTGCAAAAACCCCACCATTCACACAGGCTGCACAAGGATCAGGAGGGCAGAGTTTGTCACCACTGCATTGCAACGTGACTTTCCAGACATTTGGTAAGGGTGATCCGTTGGCTGCCTGTCAATGACAGACCCTCTTCCCTTCCTTTTTCTGGTTCATCTTCCCCTGTCCTTCTTTAATGTCTCTCTTCCTTGCTAGCTGCTGCCTATTGCTGGCCAAAGAAGGCTGTGAGCCCCACAATCCCTGTCCCTGCCCTGTTATTTCTTGTGATAAGAGCCTTGTGATAAGAGCGATGTGACTTCCCTGCTTTTGCCTTCAAGCACCCTGTCCCACAACCACAGGTTTACATCTTACATGGAGCTGCTCCTCATGTTTATCCTCTCCACTCAACTGATCTTGCAGCCATCTCATTTCTCCCTCTCCTGACTGTTTCCTCACAACTCCCTGAGCTGCTGAGTGCCCCATCCCATCTGTCTTTGCTCTCCAGCCAGACCCCAAGAAAACAACTTCTCTTGGCACAGGCTTGTAGAGGTGTGGAGATTCTACTGGGGATGCTGCCTAGGGCCCCTTCATACGTGGCTCCTAGGGCTGTACCTGCTCCACGGAGGCCTCTCCACCTGGTCCTCCTTGACAATAGCCTCTGGTGTATCTCGGTCTTCACACACTCCTGCTTTAAGGCATTTATTTCATTGCCACTGTTGTGTTTTCAAGCTGTCTACCCACCTTTTCTCTCTCCTTTAGGCACCTGCATCAATAAAAACAGGCTGCCTCCACTCTTCCCCTTTTGGGATTTCCCCCTTTCCAATATTCACACAACGCTGTGGTTTTGCCAGTGCCTTTTACTGCCATGTTCATAATTTCTTTCAGCATCTCTACTGCATCCCTTAGGGGGGTAACATGACGACTGTCTGTGGCAGCTGTCCTCTCACCAGTTCTGCAAACACCGAGACAACGAAAAACCTCCCTCCCTCCTTCCAGCTTCCTCTTGAAAGCAAAAGCTACTTCTGTCAATTGCTGCTGCCATCTTTTAGAGACCATTTTTATTTTCCATTGACCTCCTCTGTACTTGAAGTATGTCCTGTTACTTTATTTGCTCTTTTGTGCAGTTCTTTCATTCCTCAGCTTGCCTTCTCTCACATATCTTATACTTCCCTTCATTAGGTAATCTTCCCAGGCCTCTTTTCTCTTTACCTGATGTGTCTCATGCATGTAAGTCACCTTTTTAGCCCTTAAATCCTTTCCTGATTTTGTGGCTATCTGAAGCTATTTACTGCTGTGGGCAACAGGATCACAATAATTTTGGAGGATGCTTTAATAATCTCTTTCTTTTTCCTGTCTATCTAATGATTTGTCAATATTTTTATATTTTGTGTGTTTTGCTTTCTGAAAGGGGATTTTTAGTTATAGTCACAGACTTAACTAGACTCTAATTATTCTTAGATGTCAGAGCCTTGCCTTCCTTCACATCACTACCTCATTAGTCACTTCCTCTTTTCTTGCAAGTGACTGATGCTTTTAAATTTTGGGAAAGGAAGCAGTCACAGATACCTCTACAATGTTTTGTGCCCTCAAGTTTATACCAAGGATGAAGACAGAAATTCTCCCTCAAAGAATCTTTCTCTATGATAACAATTTTTTTTTTTCCAAATTGTGATCACGTCTTTTCTTGCTCTGACCATACTTTCTAACTGCTTCACCAGGATTTCTCTAGCTATATTGCTGCTGTAAGTTATTTCCCCTATTAATACCACACCATGAAACTGTTGAAAGGAAACACAGACTTAACTGTCTCTGTTCATGAAATTATATTCAGGAATTTAACGGTAGAGCAGAATGAAATCTGGTCCTGGAAAACCACATGATGGTGAAAAGCCTCAAAATTAACAGGAGTCCTGGTTTGAATTCTTGCTCCACTTCCTGTGATATGGAGATTTGAACTAGTCCTTCTAGACCTAATAATATATGGAAAAGCTTATGGGTTTCAACAGGGACATTCCTCAGGACAAGACCTGAACAGTGGAAAAATTTAGAGTTAGGAGAACTATCCTCTGACATTCCCACTTGGCTCTGTAAACTGCAAAGTCCATACTTTCCTTAAAATAGTCTTATTTTGACAAAATTTGTAAGATACTTTCACTGTCTCTTTTTCGAACTAGCTACCAAAGAAAAGTCAGGACGCCTGCTTCTATAGAAAGCACCGTAGGAAGCTGTATCGGATAGTCCTGCTCATTGATGTAGCATAACATCCATACTCAGTGAAGGCAACAGGAAAAATACATACGTGACAAGGAATTTGTATCAGGCCGCCAAAGTTCAGTGGGAACTGTCATCACAGCCTTATATTTTGCTGCTCAGGAGAAAACACTGGTGATGAAACTGGAAATCTTACAGTTAACTAATGCATCTAATTAAAAGGTTTATTCCTCTTGCCAGTCTTAGCCCACAGGGCAATTTTAAACCAAACTCTCCACATGTAAGCAGCTAAACTAGGACTTTAGAAATTCTCCTGATCATGAACTGGCTAAGATAACATTATCCACATTATTTTCTGGATGCCTTTCAATATATGAGGCAAAAGCTTATCATTAAACTTCTCTCTGGTAGTGGAGAATGAAAACATCTGTAGACTGTGATGTATTAAAGATGTACCTTATATTAGAATCATCCATAATTAATGCAGACATTCCAATAAATAATACAGTGTCAGGTTCTTTGGATTATTGAGTGTACTCCGCTGTGCTCATATACTTATGCACTGGCAGTAATAGTGAGCAAGTTTCCTTACCTAATTAAACACTGCACTCTACTATATGCTTAAGTAGCATTAAGGTTGTGTCACAAACTTAAAAGAGTAAATTCAAAGGTAAGGCTCACATCTTTGTCCTCAGCTCATGAGTCGTGTATTGATGGCTTCTTCCATTTTTTTCCCCACCTCTGTGCCTGCATGGATATACATTTTCATGGGTTTTTGTTACCCCTTACACTTAATTTGTAGCCTCAACACTTTAAAATTAGGTGTAATAGTATTAATATTTTAAAGAGATTCTTTCCTCAAGAGCCTGGAATTGCTCTGAGTAGCTCAAATAAATCTGTATTTAGGTTAAGTAATATATAATTTTCACTGAACACATATATTTGCTAACACATTTGAAAATGGGACTTGTATTGACCCAAGAATCCTGGGTAGGTGCGAAGAAACTGCTATATATTTTTTATTGGTTCAGTATTCAGGCATTTGCTATTAAAATGCATAAGATGTATCCCCAAAACTGAAGCCAGCTACTTCAGAGACCTAAGGTTCCACCGAGGGAATAGGTATTTATGCTTTAAAAACATATTTTAATTTCCCAATTGATCATAATAGCTCATGCATGAAATCAAGAGATTTTGGGATTTCTATTACTTTAAAACTGGGCATTAAAATTCATTTGGCAGAAGGAGTTTTTTTCTCTTTTTTTCCCCCAGTTATTATTATTTCTTTCCAGAAATAAGATCTTGTCTGCAAGATCTGATTCTGGAATGATATCTGTGATAGAGGAGGTATCATTCACAACCTGACAGTTGCTACTAGAGGGCTGATAATGAATATGCTGATAGAGATCACTGTGAGCTCCATTCTGCATCCTTGACTCATGCCAGTAATCCCTGAATAAGCCAGTTGTCTCTTTGACCTCTATGGGCCTGAGCACGCCACTGAAGGTGGAGGGGTCAGGCAGTAAAAGACTAGCACTCTCTTGCACGAGGGATCTGATCCAAAGATCATCTGAAGTCAATGGAATTCTTTCCCTGGAATTCCAAGAGCTGTGGAAAATGTCCTAAACAAGTATTTGGATTTTTATTGTGCCTAAAATATAAGAATAAAAGGGAAAATAAGAATGATATTATGTTCACCTAGAAAATGTGTTTAAAAAAGAATTTAAAATGTTAGTTCCATAGTTTGAAAGCTGAAAAAACATTCCTTTCTTCCTTCCTTCCTTCTTTCCCTCCCTCCCTCTCTCCCTCCTTTCCCCTCTCCCTCCCTCCCCCTGTACTGTATAGTCATACCATTATATAGAGGTACATACATATAATAGCACTGTGGATAGCCTGGTTCATCAGTTTCTAAACTGTGACTTAAAGTGTGATTTTCAGCAGTAATTTCCCTCAATTTGTATCGTCTGGCTGTTCTGAAATGATTATTTGCAGACCAGTGAATGAAACATGGACAATCAACAGTTTTTGATTGTACAACAAAATGACTGCAATTGAAGTACAATGTTTTCAGCAGTCTGAAGACAATGGGCTATAGCTTACTGACCCCACTCAGCAAAGTGCTTAGCTGATACAAATGTTTAACTTTATTTCTGGGCATAAAGTAAAAGGAAAAAAAAATGCAAGGAAGTGCATTTAACACCAGTAAGCAACATTCATTCAGGATGAAAACAGAAACTGGTATTCAGGTTAGCAAAGTCCAGGATACAATTTTGGTTCATATGTTTTAGGGGGCAAGGGACATGGGCCATGTATTAAATGATGGTCAAATTAATATATTATTTATCACTAAAAGACTCCACATTTCTATTCCTAACACTGGACAGGTCTATTTTTCCATTTCCTTAATGAAACAAATCTGTGATAAAAATAAATAAAGACCCTGTCTCTTCCTCTCTATGGAAACATATCACATATATAAACATCATACAGATGCATCATGCATTCATATGTATATATGGGAGAGAGAGATTTTGTGATAACTTGCACAGCTATTTTGCATCTTCATTATAGATGAATCAGCACAGCTATGTTTATGTAATTGATTCACCTCCCATTTGCACCAACTGGACCTCTGGTCTACTATTTTGAAATACAGACACACTCCTTATGCACTTGCAATTCCTCATCGTGTCAATGGGAAGTGCTGAGATTTTGTTAGCAATCTTATCTGCTGGCATACATGCAAGTGCACGGTGTAGACTTTGCAGCCACATGCATATCCCCCCAGATTACTATTTCGGTTTTTGTGCATCAAAAGTACATAGGAAGAGGATATATATGCCTCAGCTGGAAATATGAGCATTTGATTTCCATGTAACCTTAACCCTGACCCTAAATTTGCAACCCTTAAAGATTAGCTTAAACAGAAGATCAATTTTGTTTATAGTGATGAGCATTGATTTTTCTCCCTGCAGTGCGTGACACTGGCCTGGCTATTAATAGAGGAGAAAATATTATTCCCTATGGCTAGGAAGTTCTATAACATAAAAGGAAGCTATATATCATAGAATCATAGAACGGTTTGGGTTGGAAGTGACCTGTAAAAGTCATCTAGTCCAACCCTCTGCCATAAGCAGGGACGTCTTCAACTAGATCAGGTTGCTCAGAGCTCCATCCAACCTGATCTGGAATGTTTCCAGGGATGGGGCATCGATCACCTCTCTGGGCAACCTGGGCCAGTGTTTCACCACTCTCACTGTAAAAAATCTCATCCTTACATCTAGTATGAATTTGTATAAATATATACGTGTGCATATTTTTTTTAATATATATATATTTAGATACATACATGGAATGGTATCATCAGCTTAATACCCGCTGCCCTGCAGGACGGGTTTCTAAAATGAAAAGTTACTTTTCTTTTTCGTC
>VZSZ01003847.1:130573-179618 GCA_013398815.1 Ibidorhyncha struthersii
CCTGCAGGCAGACTCTAACGGAAACCACATATGCTTTGCCTCTCCCTATAAGAAATCTTCATTGGGGCATTAAAATACTTAAAAGGATTAGTCGTTAAATACTTGTACATTTGGTTTAATTCACTAGGAACGCTATGTCACAGGGTTACATCAGAAAGCTAGAGAGTTTTAATCTCACTTGCAGTATTTACCTAGATGTTTTATTCCTTCTGCTGCTTGTTACAGGGATAATATTAATATCCTACTTGTCCAGAGGGAGGAAGTTAAAAAAAAAAGAAAAAAAGAAGAGCTGTCTGCTGTCTGATGGTATAAAAATATCAAAGAGACTTTTAAGGTAAAACAAAACAAAACAGCATGAATTGGAGCGTGGCATTCCTTCCCACAGCCTGTTGCTTATTCCTGATGATGATGGTGATGATGGAGGGGTAAGGAGTTGGAGGGTAACTTAGTAGATTGCACGAGGAGATAGAGGGTAACTTAGTAGATAACAAAGGTCTTGGGACATGGGAGATGGTGGCTTTGTTCAAAGCCATCTCCTTTTTTAGCCTCAGTTTCCCTATATGACAGGTGTGCAGCTCCTTTGTAATTCCTCTTTTGGAGGAGTAGCTAAAAACACACTATTTTTGGGAAGGGGCGAAAAGAAGTTGTCTTCAACTGAGTAAAGGAAACAGGGGCCATAAATCCAATGAAGGCAGGTACAGAAATGCCTTACTGTAAACTTCTCAGTGGGGAGGGCAATTGGTGTGTAGGAGGACATTACCATGTGAGACTTGACTTTTTGTGACTAATGAGAGAGGACGGACTGTTACAGCTTGAACCTTCCCTCACGTAGAGGTTTGTGTACCTTGTCCTGGCATTCCTTCAACAGTCTTACTGTAACTATATCCATTCAAAAAGACCTCAAGTAATAACATATCAGTGAAATGCTTTGCTTTTCAAATCAAGAGTTACTTTACTCATATTTTAGACTGACTGGGTGAAAAAAATGAGCTAAGGGTGAAGTTCTGGTCCTGTTTAAGTGAAGGAGTACATTGCCACAGATTTCTGTTAATTTCATAAGAAAAAAATCAGTGGAGTGGTATGTATTTATTATTTCCAAGAAAGAAGGCCTGGATCTTTCATAGAAAGGGAAGAAGCGATTAAGACAAGACAAGTTCCATCATCACGTTCTTTGTTTGCTTTGCAGTGTCTGAACAGCAGAACGACCCATAGCCAACCATTTCATTGTATCAATGGAATTATCACCATTAAGAGCAGTCTCACTGGAAGTTCTGCTGTGACTTCAACAAGACACAACTTGACCTCATGGTAATTCCTCTCAGACACCATCCTGAGCCAGGCAGCCTCCAGAAATATCAACATAGAGTGCTCTGCCAAAAAATATAATAATAATACAGTGTCACTAGCTTTGTGTAGAGATACCAAAGAAAAACTACCATTCACACTCCCAATCTCCAAAATGCATGCATATCTGCCAATAAACTGGAATATAATTTCAGTGCTGAGATTAAATCTCATGTTTTATCCAGATGAGCTAAACAATATACTGTTCTACAGTGGTGAGGTATGGGGTGAGGCCTGGGCAAGACTCACCAAATTAGGCACCCGGTTGTCTTGGATTCAGAAGAGAGCATCCTATTCTAGGATTGCCCAATCATTCTTCTTGTAAACTATGGAATAAGAACATTCCTGGAACTGACCAGAAGACTTTCTGAATGTCTTTCTTAATCTTGTAAGAAGCATAAGAAATACTATTCACTACACAGTGACTGAGGAGACATTTTTTTGCCTCTTGTAATTTATTGCTATTATTTATCTACTTTTTTGTGGAACCCCTCCCTCTGGTTTAGGGTGTTTTATACGTGCTAGACCTCTCAGCCTAATTAAATTTTTGGGGGTGTCTGAATATCACCCTGCCCTTGACATAAAGGTGTTTTTTTTTTTTTTTTTCCTGAGGCTTTGTGCCTTGTTGTGCTTTTTTCCCCCCTCAAAAGCAGAGAATGGTTTCTTGTATTCAAAGCATAAACGCAGCTGCCCACGAGACTGCTTGGATGAGGACTAGATAAGAGAGTTACATTAGGGCAGAAATTCGGGTCACATCATATCAAACTGAAAGCATCAGGCCAAAGATAGGCTTGGCTAATAATATTTATACACGATCATTTTAAACGTGAAAACACCTCCTGCCATGAAAGAAATCTCCCTTCGATCTCAAGTCGGTGCAGGTATTTTCAATAGGGTTATGTCACTGCTTGTTAAAAGGCAATGCATTTGCATCTTCTTTGCATTATTTATTGTTATCCTGCAGGCCAGATTGCCACACTAATCATGATATATGTCACTGAATTTTATCAGCTTCTGCTAGCTTATATTTTCAAGTGGTGCCCCTGGACTTGAGGAAGAGAAATGTCAGTGCAAGTCTTTTACACCTGTTACACAGCATAGGTGGATGCTGCTTGTTGTCAAAGTCATGCAGAAAAATGTCTCTCCTTCAGCAGCAGCTCCTGGTATTGTGACCTTAACGCATCCTTAGCAGACAGACTCTTTAATGCTTTCAAAGCCTTTAGAACCCTGTTGCAGGAACACTTTATAAGTTTATGCTTGACAGACCAAGGGGAGAATTTTCCAAGTCACTATGATGTGTGCTGCAATATGTGACATAGTAGGCAGTGCACGTGGTTAGAGGACAGCAGATGGTTGGGGTGGGGGTCGGTAAAGGTTTTGGGTGGTATGTGGAAGATCACTCCCTGCCTCTGCTACCGACTTTCTGTGTCACCTTGGACAAATCACCCACCAAGTTATTACTACGTTCCTCATGTTTTGCATATGTGGTGTATCCATTTCTTCTTTTCTTTTTATGCCTTATCTCTTTGCAATGTTAGCTCCTCAGGGTGAAAACTGAGTCTTTCTGTGTGATTTTATGTTGCTGGAGAGAATGGGAACATGGATTTGAGCTTGAGGCCACCCAAAATACAAAAAGTAAAAGTTTTGCATCTTTTTTGGGGAAAGAAAAAAGAAGTAATATACAGGATGAAACCTGGAATCATCCTGATTTGCTGAAGGACTTGCTCCACTTTAACTTATTCTGAGAGACTTTGCCATGTCACAGCCTGCCTGTAGGTCCACATAAAGAGCATGAGTCTGCTACTGTGACTGGCATAGACAGTCTATGGCTTGAAAAGGTGAAATGAGGAGTCCAATGAAAGCTTTAGACTTTGTTGGTTGGTCTAGACTGGTAAATGAAATACTGCCACAGTAGGTATGGTTATTAAAATTAGACCCAGGCCTTTGAACTGGCTATCAGAAAAGCAATATTCTTATGCTATGGAAAAAGGTATTTCCTTTTCCTTCCTCCACCCAATCGGGCTTGAAGTTAGAAGTCCTTGTCACCTGTGTCGGTTCCCCATCTTTGGTCCCATATCCATTGCCCTGGCTCTGCATTCCTAGCCACCTGGAATTTCTTTTATAGTACACTGCTCCTGCTATTACCTACATACTACTGGTGGAATAAATCTATTTCAGGTGTTGATTAGGCTTCCCCATGTGAATAAGGAGTGGATATCCTCTCATTTGCAATTTTGCATTGCTTGAAGTCCTAACCCAGGGCTGAATTTTCTTTATTTCAGCCACCAAGAGAGCAAAAGCTCTGATGAGAAATGGGGGGAACAAGTGCTTAAATGCCACATGGTCTGTGGAGTTGCATTTTATTTGCATAAGTGGATCATCTAGGACATTCCTCTTAAATAACAGCATCCTAACCTGGGGTACCAGATATACCATTGGTGTAAATCAGAGCAACTTCCAAAGGACATGTGTTGATTTTACACCCACTGGACATGTGGCTCAGCCAGCCTGTGATATTTAGCACTTAGTTTTCTTCATGAACAGAAAATAGCATTATCATTTGCCTGTGATAAGGATATCTTTAATCAGGAACTGGGATCTACTGTACTGCTAGGTGCCAAAAAGACAGTCCTTAATTTAGAAGCATCTCGGTGTAGCACAGAATTAGTCTATGAATGCAGGAAACTGAAGGAATAAAACAAAGTCATAAGGAAAGAATATTGAAGTGTTCAATTTTATGTGGACATGACTTGTTTAGGAATATATGTTTGTCTGAATTCTTTCCAGAGCAAATTTAACCATAAAGGAAGACAATTATTTTGTTTTCTTGAACATATATACAGCTGCAAATGTCATCAGGGAGTCAAATTCTGATCTCATTTCCACCAGTAGGAATAAAGAGCAGGTCAATGGAGTTAGGTTATCACAAAGCTAAGATGCGCATCTTGACTATTATTCTTGAACAGATGTAGAAAAGGAGAGTTATTGGTTTGATAGCCCAGATTTAAATTATTTCTAAGAATGTCCTGTGGAAAGAAAATGAATTTGAAAAGATATTGTAAAGGAAAATTCATTTACATCTTTTGTGCAGAAAGAACCTGTTGAATGACATTTAAAAGAGGATTAAAGCTGATTTCTTACAAGCAGTAGAATAATCAGATTTCTAAGCTAAAGTGGAATTAAGGTCCTTCAATTCATCTGCAAAGCTGACTGAAGTTGAATCATCGTTCGGTAATTTACATGTCATTTACAGGGGCATTCATTGTGCTTTTAGTACTGTAAATATGATCTGAACAGCTTTTGATCTTTTGCAGCATTTGCAGGAACATATTATTGTTTCTGAGAAAAAAAAGGAAGAGTTTTATACAAAAAAAAATCGTAACGCTTTTTTACAATGTCAAAACAAATGTGTCAACCAAATGGTAATATCTGCACTAGTTTCATTTATCTGCACACGGTGGTTGTGAGGTTTAATGATTGTTTGTCACAAAAATACATCTTAAGAGAAGCAAGCAGATTGCTGAGTAGCAAACATGTTTTATGGAATATGTAACATTGTAAACACATTTCTGTTTCAATAGGATTTACAGAGGACTGCAAAGGGAATGTGTTCATACAAAATGAGAAGGAGACAAAGCTTATATTTTCCTATCTAAGTATTTTGCATTCATTTGTTCTTACTAGAAGGATTCATTTGCTACCATTAAAATTCACACCTTAGTACTTTTTTTGTACTGGACAAGTCTCACCTTTGAACTGGGACTAATTCTTCTGACATATATTTGACCACATCTCCCATAGCAAGAAAACCCTCACACATTTCCCACAACTGCCAACCTTGTTTATCCTGTCAATTGTCTCTTGAAGGATCAGATCTTTAACTGTGCCAGAGCCCAGGGAAGTCAATGAAAAGACTCCCAAAGGCTTTGAATCAGACTCTGGCAACAAAGCACCAGTAACTTCAATAGAGTTACACCAATTTACTCCAGTTGAGGATTTGACCTGGCTTTTAATACTGCACTCATCACCATTCTGAGATTCATCCTCAACACTTCTTGGAGGCACAAAAAAGAGATGTTCTAAAACCAGAGTTTTGGCTGGGGGTAGGGTAAAATAAGGTAGTTTTTATTTAGAAAGACAATAGCTTAGTCAAATAATTTATTAAACAAACTGTTGGGAAAGTTTGGATATGCTTACAGGGTGACGATGTCTTAGAACAAATCTCCATCTACCTGAATAGCACTGTTGGCAGACATTATAGAAGGAACAGTGATAACATTTATCGTATGTTATTGACAACTGATTTATTCTGAGATCACTAACATTAATACCTGGAGACGTCTGTAAGTCTTGTTTTTTGTCCATCACATTATTTGCCTTTTTTTGTTGACAACGGTTCAAGAGTCCTTTCAGGAGGGTGACATGGTAGCCACACAAAAAAGACACCAATTGGTTGTCAGTCAGATAGCACAGATAGCTTTAATGTTACTATTATAAGACTCCATCTCATGACACAAAAGCCAATTAAAAGAACAAAATCTAATATTAATTATTCTTAAATATATACCTAGATTCCAGCCAATGGAAATGGACAGACGCATCCAGAAGTTTTTTTACCCTGTTCACTGCAGGCCCCAATTTTAGGATCTGATGAATCACCTTTTGGAGTTTCTGCATCATTCCATTGAGGGTAGAGAGCCTAATGAGCATATTTTATCAATTTTTTTTTTTAGGGGGCTGAAATTTGGTAGATCGAACCCCAGCAATACTGATTTAATTTGCTATTTGCTGGCAATCATGTTTACAATCTTAGGAGCTATGCTGTCTGATACTGGAGGTTTTATTTACCTTAATAGTAGGATGGTCACTGGATTTTAAATTTTAAGCCCTCATTAATCCTCAGGTCATATTTCATTAACAACGATTCATAATCTGAAAGCAAA
Organism: Ibidorhyncha struthersii; assembly: GCA_013398815.1. Taxonomy (NCBI): domain Eukaryota; kingdom Metazoa; phylum Chordata; class Aves; order Charadriiformes; family Charadriidae; genus Ibidorhyncha; species Ibidorhyncha struthersii. The sequence goes on from VZSZ01003847.1 coordinate 136,861, forward strand.
GCAGTCCTAATTAGGTGAAAAATACTGGATCACAATCTGTCCGCTATATGAAAAGCCACAAGCTTAAAGTTTTGGAGTGATCTAAAAGGCATATAGAGGTGAAAATCCCCTTGACATTTTTAGACTCAAAAGACTATGAAATCCTATTAGCTTTGAAACCAACACCTCATTTCTGGCTTTAAATATCCTTGCTCCAGTTTAAAGCATCACAATACATATGAAATTCATGTCAATGCACACTGGTGTTCATACTTATATTTCATATGTGTCTGTCTAGGAGAAGTTTAGGTAGTTCAATTTCTTTCTCGAGTTTGTGCTGCTTACCATTCCTTTCCCTCTTCTTGGAATATTTAGAGGATTATTATCAGTTTAAATCCATTAACTATCAGATTTAGATGTGTAAAACTCCTCAGTTTCCTAAATCACTTCTTGCATACCTGCTCAGAATTTAATCTTCTAGAAATTTTTGTTGTCTGTTTTCTGAAAAAAGAAAACCAAACCAAACCCACATTTCAGTTCATCATCTTAAAGGTGAGTTTTCCTACAGCGTCTGTCTGTTTCTTCCCTGTGTCCTCAGGTTTCATTTCCTCCATCATCTTATGGGCGGCATCCAGCATGAATAGGATGGCTGTGCACTTGCACAATATTCATAATGCTTAGCACATTGCATACCAATTCCTATGGTGTATGCAGAACATCATCATCTCGTTCCATCCAGCCACTCATACTTCAGCCAAGAATTCTACAACATCTGGTCTGATGGTTAGTTCCCTAATATGGACCACTTGCAGGTGAGTGACCTTTTCTTCCTTCCACAAACCTGTCCAAAGGCAGCAGGAGCTTATCTCAAAGGTGCCATAGCTGACCTGTTCTCATATGGACACTGATTTCACATCCAAACTTTCTTCTCCCTGTCTTCTCTCTTCTTTCTTCTTCGTCTTTCAAGACATGCTCAGATCTTATTTTCGGAATGTAACAATCAGTCTCATTGCATTGCTTGCTCTCTGTTAAATGAGTTTTTTGAGGTTATCAGATTCTGGTCGTCCTGTCTTGGCAACTTGGCAGCGCTCTGCAGTATGCCCACAAAGACTGAGTATATCTCTGTGTCATGCTGCATCTATAATAATGTAAAGAAATTTCCCTTCCCCAAGAGCTGAAGGAATAAGAAAGGACAAGTGCTTGCAGCGAAGAAGAGACTATGAGACAGGAACATCCTTTGCCATGATCAGGTATCCTGTGTATCTCGGGTATGACAGGACAGAAGAGTGTATGGTATCTCCAGGCACAGACAATCCATGTACCCAACATCTGGATGTCAGGCAAGAATAACTGAAGCACTCAGTTGGATTTAATTCTTCCGAGTTAAGAAATGAAACAAGACATAGTCACTGTTGTGTCTTTTTCCATACAGGTGTCATCTTGGAAAGAAAACTAACCCTACTTTTCCTGCCCTTTTGGTCTGAATACAGGCATCATGCCCTAGGATCTTCTTAATTGCATTGCTAAAGGTTCAAATGAAGGTATGGGTGGAGGTTATCTTTGGAGATGTGTGAAAGCGTGAGTTTCTGGATTTTTTTTCAAAGGTCTTTGTGTGTGTGTGTGAACATGGACATGTATGTGTGCAAAATGTTCTAAAAAAAAGCCAAGTGTCTGACTGCCCATGCTGGGGGCACATCTTTCTACTGTTTAGGAAGATATTGATGTTTCTGAGAGAAAAGTGCCCATAAATAATAGGAAAAATGATGAAACTATGGTCTTTTTTTTTTTTTTTATTTGCTTGTCCCATTCCTCTACCTTGTCAGAGGAGTTGGTCTTTTAGTGACCATAAATCATTAGAGGCTTTATATATGTGGTGGTTCATCTCAAGCCCATGGGCAGCTCAACTATAACTTCTGGCTGCCCCATGAAAAACTCATACTGCTTATCTGTTTCAATGAATACTGATATATGACTCATATCCCTTCAGCATTTCTTCAGATCCTCAGCCTTCAAGTGAATACCCCGAAGGAAATAATTTACTTGGTCAGATTTCCACAGATTTTGTGCCAGAAAACAGAATGTTTTATTATCAGTCAGTTGAGTTTAGCTGTAAGTGACCAACAGGAGTTATCTTGGACACCATCAGGGCCACACTCTTGACTACTAGATATCCCCTTTGGCTGAATCCTTTTTAGCAGTTTTCTAGAAGATATTTTTAGTGGTTAAAGGAACTAGAAATGCCTTCACCTTGCCTGCTCCATGTTGCCTTTGAGTTTTACACCATTGTGAATGAATGGCTATTTTCTGATTCTCATCTACCTTGGACATCTGTTTAGGGTTGGGTGAACTGACCCTTGAAGATGTCTGCCTCTCCAATAGCTCTAGAGGCATCCCACATGCTTGCCTAGATGAAACAAAACATCTGAATTTCAATTGGCTCTGTTAAAATGGGGTGAATCCCATCCTAAGTTGGCAATTTTATATTTTGGAAGCTGCAAATACAAAACTTTCCCCCACTTCGTCTGCTCTTAATTGTTCTTTTCAGTGCTTGTTGGTACTCCGTGTTCCTTCTTGTTGCAGATGACTGCCAACTGCTTTTCATTTACCAAACAAATAGATTATGGCACCATTTCAATGGAGTGATTTAATATTTTATTTCAAGAGAAATTGTCCTCAAGTTTTTGGCTTTGATTCACTGATGTGGGGGAATTGCCGTGCTAGTAATTATGGTTTTTATAAAGCAACTAAAGACCTTTAGAAAGAGTTGCCTGAACTGATTGTTTCTTTCATTGGTAATACTACTCAATACATTAAATGACTCAGGGGTATTTTATAGCAGTCCTGACTCACTTCTGCCTTGCTTTGGGTTTATGGTATTAACACAGTTGAACAGCCACTGCACTACTGGAAAGCATAACAATGGTGCTGTGGTTAAATCGAAGCAGTTGGATTTAGGAAACCAGAGTTCAACTTCATCTTTTGTGTGGAATGCCCATCCTTATTGTCGTTATATCATTTTCCAACCATGGGTCCTTTGCCAGTCATCAGACCTGACCTCCTAAATGAATTGTCTTGATTCAGTGCAACTCACTGAGATCACCACTTAGGATACAGGTCCATCATCACTGCTGAAATCCTTGGAGACCTGTCCCAGGAGTGTAGTACTGAGAAAATTTTGCTTGAAATAGCTTTTACTTCATCTGTAGTATTTGGTGCAACCACTTAGTAATTACTAAGTTTAATTCTAGTCTTTTTTTTTCTGTCTCTTCCAGTAGACTGAAAATCTTGACCTCTTGAAACCAGGGAAAAAAGCTTGCCTGGAAAATTTTTCATAATTTAGGAAAGGAAAAATGGAAAAGACCTAAAATATTAGGTTCAGATGTCAATCATACCATGGTGGCCTCCAGGCTTATATATCTCTCTTACCAGATAAGACGTTGTTTTTCTTTTAGATCTTTTTTTTTTGGAACTGTTACCTGAGAACCATACAGACTATTTCCCTTTTCACCAACAGTGGCTGTAGAAACCCATTTTTTCCTCTTTGGAACACCTAATCATAGAACTCACATCCACAGAAATGTTGTATTTACAGGAATATAAATATAAATGGGAATATGAGTATCTGGGCTAAATAATACCAAAATGTATTATTACTACCTTTTTTTTAAAAAAAATTAACTCTTCCTAAATGAATTTGAAATTTAGTAACTACTTAGATTAGAACTGAAACCAGTTTCAATCTACCTTCAATTTACTGCTAATCATGTATTTGTTGTAACAGCGTCTGTGTAAGGGAAAGAATTCTGAGAGCAAGAGCAGAATTCACACCATTTGTGAATATTTGAGGGACATCTATTTTTGCTGATGAGTCCTGTCTCATAATTGTGTTTTTGACTGTAATTCCCAAGTGGAGAAAACTGATGTGCGCATATATATGCACACATACTCTCACACTACACACTATGCCAACTAAATAAGAAAGACTGATTTTGTATAAATTTTTGTATGATATTCTGAGCAACACAAGACACTCTGCCATCTATTAGCATGCCAACAAAACTGTTCTCTGAAGACTAAAGGAAGTGGCAATTCTTAGCTGAATTCATCCTCGTCCCTTAATGTGGTAAGTCACCAGTTTCATCTCTCTCACATTAACTCAAGGGAAGTTTATGTCGGAAAAAAACCCACAACAATCTGCTGGGTCACTCCCTAGTTGGTGGAAACTGTATCAGCCCCGTTCTTTCTCCTTCCCGCTGTCACAGCAGGCCGCAGGCATACGCAAAGCAAGCAGTGTCCTAAGGGAGCAGATGTCAAAGCCATCTCACTTTCTACTCTGCCCGTGATTGTGACTAGGAGTGGACTGAAAACAGCCATAGTGACAATGGAACATTTCTAAAGCCAGCCAGATTTACATACCAAAATTCAAAATAAACCTTGTGCTTAATTACTCTGTTAGACTATTGGCCACACTATAGCAGCAATTCGTTAAAATTCTTAATCTTCAATCCTATTCACCTGGTAAAACAACAATAAGAATTTGTCTGAACTTGAAAAGTGAGATTGTCATAGTTAAGATCATGCTTGTGTAGTTGACTATATCAGGATCTAAGCTCTAATGAGGACAAAATGGTTTGCATAGGTGTAGTTGAAAGAAGAATTTAGCTTTGGGTTGCCATTTGCAAAAGCAAGGTGTTTTTTTATGACAATAATTTACCTTCCCACAGCAGAATTAGGCTAGTTAGATTATTTCCTGAAAACAGAGAAGCTTGGGAAAAAAAAGCTCTTTTTTTTGTCACAAAGAGCACATCAGCCAAAGATTTAGAGTAAACTGGTTATAAGTCTTTAAGAGGTGCAACACCAACCACATAAATGCAAAAAGGAGAGAAAATATACAGTACCAACCAAATTTGTGCAATAATTAATCACAAAACACTTTGCCTTCAAACTGAACAACAGCAGTGCAGCACTGGGTGAATTTTATCCTCAGAGTCCTACTTCGCATGGGGTACTGTGAGACTTAATGAATGAGCCTTTGCATTGTGGTTGGACATCCTTAGATAAAAGAAATTGATACAGAAGTGGAAAAACAAACAAATGAACAGAAAGGGAAACAGGAAAATAATAAACCTCTACATGAGCTTGCCAGAGTTAAGATGGCATTATTTCAGCTGTGATTAAAGGATACAAGCATTAAGAAACTGCAGCAGTGAGCTTTCTCTGTGGCAGAACACTGTGGTTTTATGACATAAAATAGCGCTGTTGAGTTGATTAGCAACAGTGTCCCTTAAAAAAAAAAAAAAAAAGCAGCTTCCTATTCACATTCAGCTTAAATAATTAAAATGGTATTTACAAATGCTGCTAAGATCTTTTGTTATTTCGTTTGGCATGTGTTGCTTATTTTTTTCATAGGGCTAATAAGAAAATTGCAAACATACATTATTCTTCACCATTCTCCACTCACTTTCCTCCCACTGGCAACCAATCTACCAGAATTTTCTTCCATTCCCATTAATTGGTCCTTAGAGAGTCTCCCTCGCATACCTTTGCAGTGACAGTCAGTGAACATTTCTTAGTAATACTGAGTCAGAAGCCCTGTGATAGCTCGCAAGTCACATATTGAACTGGAGCTGTACTACTCCCTTCCATTATGTTTAATGCATGAGGCTTCTTAAATGGCATGGCTCAGGTGATGGATCATACTTCTGCTTCCAGAGTATCATGAGTTTCTCCGGTTATTTCTTTAAGATATTTATATAATTTTTTTTTCCTAATATAATGATTGCCTGGCAGTCCATATCACGTACAATAGCATGGCAAGCAAAATAGCCTCATGTTTTTTGAAGCTGCAAAATCACAATGTCTCAAGCGACCACAGCTCTACAGAGGAGAGGCAAAAAAAAAAAAAAAAGCCATATCTCCCAGACACTGATATTTTTAACATGTCTGAAAATTTTGGACTGAGAAATTTCAGTACAGTATGGAATCCACAGGGTCTTGCAGAATTCAAGTAATCCATGACATTTTTTTATTTTAAATGCTTGTTGCTCAGCAGTGCTACAAGGTCCCAGGTGAAATCAGGTGTCTGCTGTGCACACTGCTGTACATAGACATAGAGAAAAAAAAAAAAAAGGCTTCACTACCCCAAAATCATCACAATCAAAAGAGGTGAGAGCAGCAATTATTCCCAATTTTCAGAGGACAAATTAACATGCGGGATGACGAAGTGTTATTCAGAGACAACCTTCTATATATGTCCATTGTGTGGATGTTAGTAAGTTAGGTGCTGAAAACAGCTGGGTGGTTCAGGCTGGTGTAAGCTTCCTGCAACTGCTGTCAAAACACAGCGGTTAGAAACCAAGGGCTATTTTTTTTACATGTAAGTGTAGGAGTGAGAATAATTTCACCCACCTCTGGGTGGCCTGAATCGACAGTAGGTCCTTGCCCACCTGATTTTCAATTGCCAGTCCAGAAAGGTGACAGTATAATTAAGTTGTGTCACACCCGCTAGCCCCAGAGAGATGTCTGACACCCTGTGTCTGAAATACCTCTTTGTGCTTTATAATGGATTTTGAGCTCTAATCTAAGGAAATTAGTTAGATTAACTTTATAACTATGGAGAGAGCCAATAGAGAGTGCTAGACACCTCCAAAAGCTGATTTGGTCCTTCCTACTAGAGGTATCTGGAAAAGATGGGATTGTTCAGATTCTGGAGGTGCCTAGACCTTTCCATGGAGAGCAGAGGAAGGCTAGAAGTTTGGCATACAGAGGATACACAGCACTGAGGTAACTAAATTAATCTGAAACCCTCCTCACACGACAGATAAAAACCAAACAGATAAAGCTAATTTCCCTTTCTTCTTCTCCTTCTCCTACACTTAGGATCGAAGCCATGGAAGTTCACCTGAAATTCTTATCTTAAGATACATAAAGACAGTGAGGTGTTATGAAAAAGCAGAGCAGTTCTATATATCAAGAAAAAAATCTTACAATACACTTGACTGCAGACCCTTTGATAGAAGGGGCTATAACTAACTTTACATCTGTACAGAAGTTCTCACCTTGACTTGTTACCTTGCTAAAACCCCTCTCTGCTGTTGCAGTGGGAGTGGTAAATAGTAATATTGTTGGAACCAATAATTTGTGATCCCAGGGTAGAAAGCATTCGTATTACAATAGAATGGCTTTTCATAAAAAGTATTATCAGGAAGCATAGCTATTACACAAACAACCCAAACATCTTTATTGTTCTATATAGGAAAGCTAAGAATCAGAGAGTGGACAAATATGTTACTGTCCATATTACTTTCTGTGCTCTTTCTCGAGATGGATTGCATCTACCTTCAGCTTCTCTTCTACCTATAAACAGTGCCTGGGAATAAGGTGATGGGCTCCCAAATGCATCTGGAAATGGTAATTTTGTTGATGCCAACTGTCACCGTGCTGAGTTCCCTTATGGACCATTTTCAGCTGTGGATTAATAATGCACAGATCACTGTTTGTGTTTGGCTTCTCAAGGTGGTGAGGAAATGTCATTGTAGTGATGTATGACCTTTTTCATCTTAATTCCTACAGGTCTTCATGCTAGGAGACAGTCACTGAGAAAATATCTTGAGTATGAGAAGACCACGCGTTTAGTTTCAGTACGGCAAAGGGCTACAAAGATGGTTAGGGGATTGGAGCATCTTCCTTACGAGGAAAGGCTGAGAGACTTGGGTCTTTTTAGTCTAGAGAAAAGAAGACTGAGGGGGGATCTTATCAATACTTATAAATACTTAAAGAGAGGGTGCCAGGGGGATGAGAACGTTTTTTTTTCAGTGGTGCCCAGTGATAGAACAAGAGGTAATGGGCACAAACTTCAACATAGGAAGTTCCATCTTAACATGAGCAGGAACTTCTTTACTTTGAGGGTGGCAGAGCACTGGCACAGGCTGCCCAGAGAGGTGGTGAAGTCTCCCACTCTGGAGACATTCCAAACCCGCTTGGATGCCGTTCTGTGCAACCAGCTGTAGGTGACCCTGCTCTGGCAGGGGGAGTTGGACCAGATGATCTCCAGAGGTGCCTTCCAACCCTGACCATTCTGTGATTCTGTGATATATACAATAACAAAGACAAGTACTTGCTTTTTTCCTCATGCCTTTGAAACTATTTTGTTTGGCCCAGCTGAGTTTTATTTGGCTCCTATACCAACATATTAAGCAGAGCCAGGGTTTGTTCCTAAGCACTGGAACTTGGTCATCTGTACTATTTAATTATAAATGAATCATTTTGGCCTGATCCAGCTAGTAGTCTCTGAAATGATTCCTAGGCATGGTCAAGAGTTAGCATGGACCAGAGGTCATTCTCAGCAGGTAGTTTAGGTGTTGTCACTGTGTTTCTAAAGGATGTGGCCAGACTGTCCCCAGTGATCTCAAAGTCAGAGAATAGACCCTGAGACTCTTTTGTATATCCATAAAGATTCAACTATTTGAAATCCGAATAAAATGAAAAGAACACCTTTTCCATCTTTTATAGGCACATATCCAGAGATTTTAAAAATATGATCCATAATGAGTATTTTAAGAGGAAAATATTAAACTCCCTGCCAATATTCCATGGGAAAGGGTGCTGGTTTCACACACATGTATACCAAAGTTGTCCCCCTAATGACAAACCGCTATCCATATTCTTGGTGTGCACTTGAATCCCAGATGTTTGGGTAAAATCATTCCCATGCATAAGAATACAAACCTTTAACAAAAAGGGCCAATGACCCATGCAAGGCTGCATGAATAGCATCGCCAGGACATTCTGATTTCTGTAGCCAAAGGCAGCAGTATGGCCAGCATCAGGATTAGTTACCTTGGCTCCCTCAGTTTCATCCTGGATGATTATATGACAGCTGGGTCAACTTGCCTTTGGCATGAATCTGGAGGGAGGATTCATTCTGTACCACAGGTTTATGGTGAAATGCCTTAATCATTGCTACAGCTCCTCATGAATCCCATAGTTAAGAGTGTCAGTTATGTTTTGAAAAAAATGTGTCCTGAAGCAGCACTGTTTCCTTCTTTCCTTCTTTTCTTTCTCCCTCCTTACCTCCCTGTAATAAAAAATCTGTTGTTATTTTTGAGTCCAAGACATGACTTTTGCAGTTCATGTAAATCAGTTGTTTCTAAATTCAAACTATTTAGGTTTTTTTTTTCACCAATATGACAAATGAAAAGTGTTTTTTTCCCCGAAAAATTTTCATAGAAAGTTGTTTTTTCCAACTTGGTAACAACTTGGTCTAAAACTCCAAGATAGATTGGTGTATTCTTCTAATGAAGGACCATTGTTCCAATTCTTTTTTAAAGAGGAGGAATGTTCCAGTTGGGCTGAAATCAAGGCCATGTTTTAAAATGTTATGACTTCTGTTTTTTATATTGTGAATGCATACAGAGCAAGATATCCCATACATATTTCTACAACTGGAGTTTATCACTGATAAAATGCACAGTGATTGATGGGATGAAATTTAACAAGTCCAAATGCTGGATTCTGCACCTAGCATGGAGTAACGCGGGGCACAATTATGAATTGGGAGAGGAGTGGCTGGAGAGCAGCCCTGCAGAAAGGAACCTGGGGGTGCTGGTCGACAGCAGCTCGACAGGAGCCAGCAGCGTGCCCTGGCAGCCGAGACAGCAAACCCCATCCTGGGGGGCATCAACACACTATAATCATCCGGTCAAAAGAGCTGGTTAACCTGCTGTACACAGCATTGGTGCAGCCTCAGCTTGAGCTCTGTGTGCAGTTCTGGGCCCCACAATTTAAGAAGGGTGTGAAGGTCTTTGAATATGTCCAGAGGACGGCAACAATGGTGGTGAAAGGGCTGGAAGGAATGCCCTATGAGGAGAAGCTAAGGATTTTGGGCTTCTCTAGTTTGGAGTAAGGGAGGCTGAGGGGTGACCTCATTGCTCCCCACAGCTTCCTGAGGAGGGGACATAGAGAGGGAGGTGCTGATCTCTTCTCCCTAGGATCCAGTGATAGGATGCATGGGAATAGTTCACAGCTGCACCAGGGAAAGTTTGGACTGGACATTAGGAAGGATTTCTTTACCAAGAGGGTGGTCAAACACTGCAACAGGCTTCCTGGAGAGGTGGTCGATGCCCCAATCCTGTCAGTGTTTAAGAGGTATTTGGACAATGCCCTTAACAACATGGTTTAACTTTTGGTCAGCCCTGAATGGGTCAGGCAATTGGACTAGATGATCATTGTAAGTCCCTTCCAACTGAAAATTATTCTATTCTATTCTATTCTATTCTATTCTATTCTATTCTATTCTATTCTATTCTATTCTATTCTATTCTATTCTATTCTATGCTATGCTATGCTATGCTATGCTATGCTATGCTATGCTATGCTATGCTATGCTATGCTATGCTATGCTATTCTGTCCTGTCCTGTCCTGTCCTGTCCTAAAATCTTCTATAGCTACAGCAGAGGCACTTTTTGAAAATGTCACCCATTATGGTGGGGAAATGTGCTTGAATTCTCCACTTTGTATATTCAAGGTTTACAACTTCCATCTAGTGAGGTATTGTCTTTCAGTTTCTTATATGAGTTTGGATCAGGTTGTGAAGATGTCTAGTCACCACCAGTCAGCTAAAGTGATTGTCTGCAAGAGAAATTGAATATAAAAAACAGGAGGTGGGGGTAGGATGAGAAAATATAGTGATATTAGACATTAAATCTCATAGTGCTCACACTTTGTCTACAATGTTTAATAATTGCCATTTAAATGATCTGTAGCAAATCTGCATTGGAGCTATCTTAGTTGAACTACAGTGTTTCTACTACAGTAGAAATTACAGTTACTTGACATTAATTATGTGCATAGAGTAATTTTCTTTTAGGGACCATATTTTTGAGATGGAAGCTCCTGATGCCTAAATTGGGAGCTCAGGGTAAGTCATTAATGGAAAGGCATCAACAAAATATGGGTCTCAGCTCACATAACACTGGCAATCAAAACCCACCATGTATTCACCTAAGCGTGTCATGCTGACTCTTTCTAAAGCTAATAGAGAGAGATAGTCCACAGGAAACTGATTCCTACCCTTCTGAGATGCTCTCCTATGTAGTATTGAGTTGTAATCTAGAAGAACTAGTCTCTCCAACAAAAGAAGGGGAATCTAGGCACTTCTATTAAGTACCTGATGTTAATTGGATGTTAAATTTTTTTTTTTTTTTTTTTTTTTNGATTTTTTTTTTTTTTTTTTTTTTATATGGCTTTAATGAAAGGCTGGTAAAGTTCACAGAGGAGAAATCCATAGGAGTTTCCTAATGTGTGGATAACACAAGTCAAGAATTTTATTGGCCATGAATTGGTGAAGGATGCAATAGTACTCAAGAGGAGTACTATCTAATCTTGTTCTGTCTTCTATTCTTCTCAAGACACCTGTTTTCAGACCATTTTTTAGAGACAGGTATGGAGGTATATGAAGATGGGGATGTCTGATCAGGCCCTATAAAACTCTACTTTCTTTCTGATCTGAGCCTACTCGTTTGTGCTGGTCCTGATATATCATATCTTATTCATTCGCTAAAGCTGAGTGATGTGGGACAACACATTGCAGTAAATCAGTCATATTACACTTATTTGACAGTGTCTGAAATTATCACCATTGTAACTCTTGGAGTTAGACCGTTGTAGAACATATTATTCTAAAGCTGTCTCTACTTGCTGTTTCTATCGTAATGTTGGTGATTGTGGAAAAAGTCATTACACTGTAAAACTGATGTGCATTTAGAGCTGCTGTCTGCATGACTGTTAAATGTAAGCATTGCCTCATTTTGTAGTGTGTCTCATCTGTGGGTGAATCACGGCTTTTTGGAGCGGAGTGTGGGGGGGAATCAGTGATTCATTTGTTTTGCAGTTATTTTTCTTTCTCTCAAAATATGACTCAAATGCCTCAAAATCATTTGAAAGATACTCCAAATAAAGTTAATTTAACGCAATGCTACTGTCTGAAATGTAAAAGTCTACCTCTGAGCTACTCACCCTGGGCTCCTTTTGTGGTCAATGGAGAGGAATAGGTATCTCGAGGCTGTAACTGATCTCAGCAAAAGTAGAGCGTTCAAGTAGGTCAAATGAATCAAGCCTGAATGTGCCTGTTTCCTTCAAGGGCAGATGTAGATGTCTACATTAGAGAAGTCTAAAGTACCCATTGAGGGCTATTCCATCCTTCAACAATTCAGAGGTACAAGTGATGCTTAGCTAATTCATAGTCAGATTATTCTGTCTGAGTTCCACTAAGATCATAAGAACATAAGAGACATTTTACTGAATCTCACCATCTATCTCAGCATGCTGTCTCTGACAGCTGTCGAAAAGCAGATGCCCAGGGAAGAGCCATAAAAACAGGGCAAACATATCATATTTCCTCCAGCTTCTTTCCCAGCCTCTAACCATCTGTAGCTTCAGAACTCTCTAAGCCAGACATGTTTTTGATGTGTTCAGTAATCTATGAATGTGTCCCATCTTCCTGCAAACCAATGTTAAAGACTTAACCATGCACAGCATCCTCCAGTAAGGAGTGTCTCAGCTGAACTGCAGGCTGTGTAATGAACTTCCTTTTGTGTGCTTTGTTCTTGCCTTCTGCTAGTTTCATTTGAAACAGAGCAAAGTGATCTCTGGAAGATGGTTAGTGTAAAAAGGCAACCGGCTACCTTTCTCCAACCTGAAGCTTGCAAATGTCGGTGGCGGTAGAAACCCGTGTGCTCCAAGTAACCTATTCTGACTTTTGTGTGCCCTTTCCAGACACCCTGGCTGCTGCTGGGCATCTAAACTGGGTGTCCTGAACAACAGCCCCACAGACATTTCTTTATCTGTTGCTGGAAAAAGGTAGTCAGGTGTTTTATGCTAGTCTCTAGGGCTGTGTTTAAGCTAAATGTTTTAAAGAGTGTCTTGTCCTGCTCTAATTTCAATGCAGCAGAAAGTCGTGCACACTCTTTGAGAGGTGACGCTGCAGGTCTTATCTGTTCTTAACTACTATTTTGGTTTTGTTTTCAAATTTCATTTGCCAAAATTGCAATTGTTAAAATGTCCATCCATTCTGTTCCATTTTCTCCTTAAAATTCTGGCATTTACTCACAGTTGTTAACCCAAGCACTTGCTTCGCTTGCCACAAAAATGATCAGAGGGCTGGAAAACCTCTCCTATGAAGACAGGCTGAGAGAGTTGGGGTTGTTTTTCTGGAAAACAGAAGGCTCCAGGCAGATCTTATTGCAGCCTTTCAATACTTAAAGGGGGCTTATAAGAAAGATGGGGACATACTCTTTGGTTGGGCCTGTACCGCTAGGACAAGGCATAATGGCTTTAAACTAAAAGAAGGAAGATTTAGACTGGATATAAGGAAGAAATTTTTTATGCTGAGGGTGGTGAAACACTGGCCTACCCAGGCTGCCCAGAGCGGTGGTAGGTGCTCCATCCCTGGAAACATTCCAGGCCAGGTTGGACTGGGCTCTGAGCAACCTGATCTAGTTGAAGATGTTCCTGCTCACGGCAGGGAGTTGGGCTAGAGGACCTTTAAAGGTCCCTTCACACCCAAACTGTTCCATGTTCTGTGATTCTATGGTTCAAAATTGGACTTCAGAGTTGAGTAACAAATGGAAAGTTAAAGAATGACAAGCAACTAGGCCTGGCATGTGGAAAATTTTATCAGGATATTTTGAAATAGAAGAAGAAGTAACAAACTGAGGAAGCAAAAGCTGAGTCACTGTGTCTGGGTGAAGCGCTGAGAACAAGGTTTAGGTTAACCCCACTGCAGAGTATGGCAATAAAGTTAGACATGATCTATTGATCATGAAAAGTTGTCTAGAGAATAATACATAAGAGAAATACAGAAGTAACTTTGGTAGAAGACAGAGAATAGACAGAAAGGGAGACAGCTAGATGTTTTTGGAGATTGAATGCAAAGAGACTGATGACCACAAAGCAAAAAACCACTTCTTTGGTCTCCGGTACTACTGTTTTCACTTATGAAGAGAAAAACTACAGTGCAGCCAAACCATGATAAAAAGGAAAGAAAGCACATGAGAAGAAAATGAAAAGAAAACCTTGAGAGGCCTTGTAAAGGTAAAAAAACAGATAGCAACAAATAAAGAAGACTGTTATCCACCAGGAGATAATTGCTTCTGAGGTTTTCCCTTCTCCTCATTTTTTCCCTTTTTATTTCTCCTGCTAAGAACCAGTTTCCTACCTGTTCTACAAGACTTTTGCGACTTGCCTCCTCCTTCCTGCCCTCTTTTTGACTCAGTTGAATTCTCATGTGTCTTCTATATTGCTGCTAATTTCCGAGTCTCTTGCTGCATCTTACAAACACCAGACCTGTCAGTCAGAGCCCGAGTACCACATTTCAGTGCCATAAGCAAAACCTTAACCAAAAAGTGAATTGAACCTCCACCCTCATACCAATATCTCATGTATAGACTGGTTTGGAAAGATTTTTTCCACCTTTGTGATTTGCTCTGCTTATATTTTCATGTGTCTGTGGTGAACCAAAGTACTGAAATCTCCCTTGAAAGATTAATTTCATGATAGCACTTCCCTTTAGTAAATATTGAGAAAGGTTTTGCAAATTTTCAGAAACCACATAGAATTTAATTAAAAATGATATCTGAGTTACAGACAGCAACAACATTTTTTTATCCTTTAAGCCAAAAGAATAGTTTTCTCTATTGAGAAATGTAATTTCTTTAGTCCTACCAATTTTTGTAGCCTAATTTTAGTCTTGTTCAAATTGTTAGAATGCTTTTACATAATATTAGAATAAGAGGCAGCAGATTTCCATTATTAATGACATACTGCAACAACAAATAGCTAAAAGCAATTATTGAAGACTGACAATGGGCAATGAAAATAAATTAGTTAATTCAAGCTACATAGCAAATACTTTCACATAACCAGCAGCATCTTCACAACCAGGGTAGATGATCTGCAAACAGTTTGAAATTCTCCACAAATGCTGTTTACAGCAGACAATGTGTTGACAATCAGACAAGACTGAGATTAAATAGGGTCTGGCCTTATTTGTTATTTTTGTTTGCCAAACATTCCTTTTATAAAATACTCTATATTTGGGTTTATTTCGTTGTTCACACATCTCACATGAGTATCACTTCTTAATTAGCAACACTAATGAGGGCATATGACTCAAATATCATATTAAAATCTTTGCTGTTTGAACAGCCTAGATTTACAAATATCTTAGCAAAACGACTATGTCATTCAATATCAAAACATTCTCATCACCTACTCAACAATCTTGTTCTGCAGGAGAATATATTTTAGCATCATATTTATCAAATAGCAAATAAAACAATGTCTTCAATAATAATAATAATAAAAAACCCTCTGTCCAAGGAAAATAATTTTTATGTTCATTTCTATTAGGTGAACTAAAGAAATACTAGTTGAGCCAGATCCATAATGGCTTACACTATTACCAGCACAGAGGACCTCCCAGTGGTCCATGCTGGAAGACAATAGCAGTGTGCTCTGTTCCCAGGAGGGAATCAGTACTTCCCACATGCTGAAATATTTTTTGACTGATACTTTTTTTTTACTGTGGTAGGAAAAGACAAAGAGGAATCTGTGCAGAAAAGTTTTGCTTTTCTGTTAACTTAGGCCCACAGAAATTCCTATGAAACTTGCTCACCGCTCCTGCTGAAGAACTCACGCTGCATTTAGTGACAGAGAAGCCACGGGTCAGACTGACACAAATTTCCCACATATTTGTGGTCTCTGAAGTGCTGTCTCTTACCAGTTGTGTAAGGAACACAAAATGGGATAATGCTGGCAAGCTTGGTGCTGTAGGCCATTTGACACCACACAAGTATTCGATCGATATATGTAGCACTACCAGAGAGGGGTTTTGTATTGCTGAAGTGTTTAAACAATATTTTACTAGTAGAAGTAATGCTAGTGGCATCTCTTCAGACATCAGAACATTGACAAGTTCTTGTATTTTTTGGCTGGAAAGGAAAGTTGCCTTCTCTCCATCTTTAAATGTTTCCACTTCCTTGCAACAGGATAGAGGGGTTCTTTCTGCTATGCCCTTTTTCTGGAGATAAACTGGGGGCCATTGACAAAAACTGGGTCAGGGGTCCCAACTCCCTGGCCCTAACAATGCCAGCTGCAGAGAAAGCAGGACACAGAAGCGTCAGGTATAAAAAGACCAGGGAAATGATCCAAACCGTAGCATGGTGATAGGCTGAAAAAAGCCTTTCAGTGTTTCTTTGAGCTCTAGCTATGTGCTCTTATGCTCACATTCAAGCTAAAGATGACAGTTCATAGGATATGAATAGTTCATAGGATACGAGAGCAACCCTGAGGAGAAGGACCTGAGGGTGCTGATTGATGAGAAGCTCAACATGAGCCGGCAATGCGTGATTGCAGTCCAGAAAGCCAACTGTATCCTGGGCTGCATCAGAAGAAGTGTGGCCAGCAGGTCAAGGGAGGGGATTCTGCCCCTCTACTCCATTCTGGTGAGACCTCACCTGGAGTACTGCGTCCAGCTCTGGAGCCCCCAACACAGGAAAGACATGGACCCGTTGGAGCGTGTCCACAGGAGGGCCATGAAGATGATCAGAGGGCTGGAGAACCTCTCCTATGAGGACAGGCTGAGAGAGTTGGGGTTGTTCAGCCTGGATAAGAGAAGGCTCCGGGGAGACTTTATAAATAGACCTTATATATAGGGCTTTCCAGTCCCTAAAGGGGGCCTACAGGAAAGCTGGGGAGGGACTTTTTACAAGGGCATGTGGTGATAGGACAAGGGGTAATGGCTTTAAACTGGAAAAGGGGAGATTTGGATTAGATATTAGGAAGAAATTTTTCACTCTGAGGGTGGTGAGGCACTGGCACAGGTTGCCCAGGGAAGTTGTGGAAGCTCCAACCCCGGAGGTGTTCAAGGCCAGGCTGGATGGGGCTTTGAGCAACCTGGTCTGGTGGGAGGTGTCCCTGCCCATGGCAGTGGGGTTGGAACTAGATTATCTCCAAGGTCTCTTCCAACCCAAACCATTCCATGATTCTATGATTCTATGTGACTGTTCTAGGGGTGCAGTGAAGAAGACAGTGAAGAGGATAGTGTAGGTGCTCTGGTCTGGTTTAGTAATTAGCTTTAATACATATACTTTAAAGGTATTTTCAAGAAACTCCTCCTCTTCCTCTTCTTCCACCTTTGTCTTAGATCTTGTAATGTTCTTTGCTCTTCTTACGTAGCAGGACTGAATCCCTGCTGGCTTTCTGTACCTATTCGTACCTGGTTCCAAATCCATGGTCCTTGGTTCCAACACTAGCCCAGTCAGTATTTGATCTTCACTTTGTTCATGGCTCTGAAAGCATGTCAGAACACCACATTTCAGTTCTTTGGTTCTTCCAGTTCTTTGGCAAGGCCTCGCTCTGGCATTGCTTCATCTCCTGCTTTTTGTATCTCTTGCTCATTTAGCATGCAGACTCCTGGAAGCAAGGAGAGTCTCTTGCTGAGTGGGCATGAAGGGTGTAGACCACTGAGGCTGTAAATGAGGCAGTAGCAGACACAATAAAAAAACCTCCAGATAACTGATTGTTCACTTATGGTAACAGGGCTTTCTAACAAATGGAGATTTTTAAACAAACACAACTAGAAATGGAATTTATTCCAATGTTTTTATCAGCTACTTCTTCAATTACTCGGATTTAGGTTTTCATGAAAAATGGAATATTTCAACAAAATAATAATGTAAACTTTATAAAAAAATGGAAAAAAGTGAACACAATTTATTAAATTAGAGTTCATATTTCAGAAATTCATCTAGTATTAGTTTTGCAACTGTATGATATGATGAAATAGAACAGCAGCCTAGACGAAATACCTAAGTTGACTTCCTTGACAAATAATTAATTGTTAATTATAGTAAGTATTTTTAGATCAAAATAAGAAAAATATCATAACTTTATAAAACTACAAACTATTTGGTGCTTTTATATACTTATCTAGAAACTCGGTGGGTGGGATTTGTATCATCTAACTTTAATTATCTATAAACTAGGTGTCCACTCTGGTTTGCCATATAAGTCCTCTTTACAGTTGATGCAACACGAGATGCTTTCAGAATTTGATTCTAAAACTGGTGTGATGAAACATTCTCTGCAGAAAAATATCTCCACAGATTTTAGAGTATGACTAGACTAAATCAGACACGTAGGTTTTAGACATTTAAAATACAGAGAAATAAATTCTAGATGTGCAGAAAAACAGATAAAGCTGGTTTCACTGAAATGAGGAATGCTCTTGGTGACATATACAGTCCTCAGTGACTTAAAAATCTGTAGTCCCAACATTAAGCTTTGTCTGTACACGAGACCTTTCAGTATATTCAGCGTATTTTCTGAATGCAAACTATCGGTCCAGTTCGGAAAAGTCTTACTCACGCATCAAACTATAAATATATTAACTGGCTTCAGTGTTTCTGTGTTTGCAAGACGGGATCTATGTCCGATCCATGCAACTCATTTGAACGTGACTGCAAGAGAGAACAGCTCAGTTTGTGCCATTTCCAGATAGGTTTGGCTTTTACTTCCTGTTGTTTTAAAGGTATGGTTGAATTCCTATTCACTCCAATGTTGCCCTGCCATTTTGCGGACAGCTGTAATTTATCTGCCTGACTTCCTTAATTTGAAAGTCTTCAGAAATACTGTGTTTTTAACTGTTATCAGACCTTGTTTTCCCCCATTTACCTCAGTGAGGTGAAAGGATTTCTGCATTGAGCAAGTGGTCCAGGACGCAGTCCCCATCTCTGAGAAAATCTGCTCTAAAATGGACAATTATCCATCTCAGAAGTTCCTTGCCAGGATTTTATTGAGGCATATGGCATGTGATGGTTTAACCTCATGGCTGGAAGGTATGGACACTGTTGGAAGGGAAGCTTCATAACAGCTTGAGTCACCCTTGCCACCAGCATTAGCATAGCCCTGACTGATATTTAGTATTCTCTTTGTAGCTACGAACAAATTATATATCACCTTCAGTGCACCAGGTTCCAGTCCCCCTGAACTCATCAGGAATTTTGTGGCTGAAATAAAATGTAAGTAAGCTTGGAGTGCAGTTTCCAGTCTGTAAAACAGAAATCATGGCTACACTTCGGCAAAGCACTTAGTCTTAACCACAGGAATAATTCTTTCTACAGGATCACTGCTCTGCTTAACTCCAAACATGTGCTTGAACCCTTTGCCTAATCAAGGCCAAGAAGTCATAATTATCTCTCAGTTGTGCTGATATTTCGTTATTTTTCTGTATTACACAGATGATAGAAGTGCTTTACATAATAATAATATGATAACAAAAAAAATTAATAATGCCATGAAATTTTCTTTGTTATTATTCATTTAAGGTGGAAGGCATTCATATCCTTTATAGATGGGTTTGCATAAATCCTTACAGAGTCACAATGTTTCTCTCTGAAATGAAAATTCAATGACATTATCTTGTATGCAAAATACGTAATAATTTATATTACACATCTTAGGTTACCACGTTGAAAGCAGACTTCCAAGGACCAGACTTAATCTTCATTTTTCTTTTGAACAAGGAAAGAGATACTGGATATACAAAGCAATAGTATAAAACCAAGCAACAACATGAGTCAACACAAACTGATTATTGGCACACATTTTCCTGAATCCTAATTGCTTTCAGCGTTCTCAAAACACCATTAGATGGAGAAATAACAACTTTCATCATACAGTAAAAGGCAATTACACCAACTTGGAAAAGATACCTTGGGAATCTTCGTACCAAGCTTGATTTACCCTGATGTTTTGCAAACATGTGTACCAATCGCAACAGTTTTGACTCAACTCCAACACAAAATAGAGTTCCCTGAAGTTCACTGGAGGTAAAACTAAATTTTCACAGTGGTCCCTTCTGGTCTTTAATCTATTAATCATGGTCTTTTTAGATTAAAGTACTAGAATTGCCTACGTACCCTATCTTCCTGATTTCCTCCTACTCATTTTCCTATAGTCTTTCTTTCTTGTTCTAAATTTAAACTCCATACCCCTTTGCAGCCTTAATGCTGTGCATCCTACCCTCCTTATCTGAACCTGCTTGTGAAATTGCGTAGCCTGTTTTGTATGGCCATACCAGAAGAGTATTTCTGAACAAAATAAATTTGTGCCTAATTGCTACTTTCAACACAAGAAACCACAGGTTTTATTATCAGAGGTCGCAATGCCTGAAAAGCCAGTCCCAGGTTATTCAGTAGAGCAATTCAAGTGGAGCTGATGGGCAAAAAATGCATCTGGGATCAAAAGTCCCAAAGAACTGGGGAAGTCGTTCCCTGCTGTTTCTTGGAACAGCCATGGGAGTGGTCACTATTGCTTCCAGGCGCAAAAAAAGCTTATTTAAGAGAATCGTTAACCCATAAATCCTTATACCTGCTTTTGCAGAAACTGCTGTATAAGGAATTAAAAGGTTATCTGTGCTCTACTGTGCTGGTCAGAGGCAGAGATCAGCTGTATGGATCTCATAACCTGCCCCAACAACAAATTATTTATTCTGCAGAGTTACCTAGATATGCAAAAAAAAGAAAAGTTTAACTGAGTGCCAAACCAGAGAATGAAAACTTCTGGTTTTATAAAAAAGTAACCTTGTTAGGGTCTTTTGTGGAGTAGGGTCACAGTTACGAGAGTTATCGGGTTTAACAACTTTGAGAGCTGTGGACTGATATCAAGCTTTTTGCTGGAATTGGCTGACACGTTCCAAGTTACTGGGAGAGGGAAAACAAAGAGACGATGACATGTTCATGCACAGTGTCCTCATATAAGTCTTTTTTCTTAAAGAAACAGACTAAAAGACAATCTTTCCACACAGACAAAAATATGTAATGAAATAGAACAGTTCTAACCTGATAAACAAACATGAAGACAAGGCAGCAGTGAAAGAACCAAAAATATGTGGTCTTGCAAAGTTGGGTTTATGCATTTTTTTATTTATTTACTTTATGTCTTTATATAGCACAACTAACTTCCAAAAAGCTTTCATAAAGCATAAGGCTTCAATCATCAGAGTCACTTCTCTTAACTCTGGGAATCTAAAAGGTGGGTATGAAGGTGAAGCTAGCCTTCTAAGTTGCCTTTGTAGGCACTGAGAAATTCATGGTCTCCAGAAATTGCACTTACTGTGGAGTCAATATCTCCTTGGAGTTCAGTATTCCTACTGAATTAGGCACATTGACGAGTCATGTGGGAGTATTTAATCTGAAGTTAATTTCATTCCACTTTGATCTGCCCTTCATGCTTCAGTTTCACTTGTGCTATATAATTTAGTTCTCAGAACATGTATGTTCATTGCAGGAGCCTGTCGTATGATGCAGCAGCTTTGGTAAGCGGATAAGAAACACTCCAACTTTTGCAGACTCCCAGTTTATGTAGAGCACCTTGGGATTTTTCCCTAAATCCATTGACTGCATCCTTCAACCTAAAATATCACTAATCAGTAGCTAATGACATTTTATAATTATTGCACAAATTGCTGAGTGACTCAATACATATTTATGCAGGCAGCTTTTATTCTCAAGAATATTTTTCTTTATATTTTGTGTGGGCTACCTGAGCATGGACTCAGAGAATTATGCCTGTACACATTCTGTGACAAGCAGTTTACATGCATGGGATTACCACAAGGGATGTAAAATGATCATAACTTTTTTTTTTCTTTGTTTATTACCATTTCTAATTTCACAAAACAATCTTTGAGCAATGATTCCCGCGTTGTGCACAAGGCCATGTGCCGATCCGGTCAGTCAGTTCCCTGTCTACATAGGAAGTAATAAACTGGTTTAAGCACATGCTGACTCATGTCTTCAGTCGCCTCAAATGTCACGTTGTCAGAGATGCAAACAAGAGTGGTCACAAGGAGGGATAACGGCTGCAGCACCACCTCTGTAAATTCAGGGAAGGATGTTAAGAGATACTGGTTTCAGACAAGCCACTTCCACAGCCATCCCTGGTGACAGCTGTTGGCACCCTGGTAACCTGCTATGCTTTGCAGAGTTCTTGGAGAGTAAAGCGAAGCTAGTAATGAAGGTGAACAGGAGTTTGTACTTCTTATTGTGAGAGGAGGGGGGAAAAAAAGAGACACCTTGCTAGTTTCAAAAAGAGTTTTTTCACCTGTTAAATGTAACCGCCCATTTGACTAGTGTTGCTAGGACATACCTCTAGGAGGGAGGGCAAGCAGGGTGGGAGAACTGACATCTCATTTTCATGACTCGTGGTCCTGGTTGGGAACTGATTAGATTATAATGGCAACTTTTTCATGCCTCTTATTTTTCTGACCAAAACCCCCTTTTGATTCCAGTCAGTCCTGCGGACCCAACTTGCTTCTGAGACTGTGGGCTGGCACCTGTGTCATGAACTGGACTGTAGACTAGGGTTGATCCAGTTTCCAATAAAGTTAGTGGCAAGCTGCCTGCCGACTTTAGTCAGCAATTGCAATTTCAGAACCCATGTCACTTCTGATGATGCATGAGATTGAAAGAGCATGGGTTGACTGAGTGTAAAACTGAGTATGTGGGGTTGATAGCTGAAAAAAGAATCTTTCTTTACCTGTAAGGATGTTATCTAGGTATCTATCTATACTTCTCCTGGAGCAAATTTAGAGGGCTTCTTCACTGTACAAGGCTGAACGCGTAATGGAATATTTTGTTTGCATGTTATTTTGGGGGTACTATGAGCATTTTGTCTTTGTCAAAGACATTAGCCTTATATTTATTTTAAGCCTTCAGAAAGTGTGTCTTATTTGGGGTCTTTTCTCACGCTATAGCCATCACAGTGAGAAGAACCTAATGTATAGGATTTGAGGTATATTTCACAGTTTAATCAATTAATCAAAACGTAGGAAGAAATAGAACCCATATCTGATCAAAAGATGTTTATCAACACCATCGGAGCCATCAGATCGGTTCTTGCTATATCACTAGCTAATACAACAAAATATGACAAAGTTTTGCTGTAAGGTA
The DNA here is from genome assembly GCA_013398815.1 of Ibidorhyncha struthersii. NCBI lineage: Eukaryota > Metazoa > Chordata > Aves > Charadriiformes > Charadriidae > Ibidorhyncha > Ibidorhyncha struthersii. The sequence goes on from VZSZ01003847.1 coordinate 159,853, forward strand.
CATTACCATCTTGGCAACTGAACATGAGATAAACCGAAGATATGAGATCTTTTTTTTTTCCAGCGAATGATTAACAACAATGCATAAAAATCAAGAATAAGTGTAACAGAGCAAGAGGCAGCTCCTGAGTATTTGTGATGCAAGTGGCCAAAGAGGAGAAATCGCAGAGAAAATATAATCTGAAATTGCTTTTTGATCACTGTGAGTGGTTCCTGTGGCTGATTTCTGTCATACAGGGTAGTTCAGGGTGAATCTGAAAGGTTCCCAAACTCTTCTTGTAAGGGAGGTTTAGCGGTCCACAGTTAATTCGCTGAAGTGCATGTTTGAGATTTGGCCACTGACTTCAGAAAGAAGGAAGGAGAGGAGTGGTACATCATTCTTATTGAGGCCTAGGGGAGTTTTACTGGGAATCTTTTTTAGTGTTATTTCAGAGCAGGTACTCTTTTATTTGTTTCCTGATGTGGGAGGGATGGATGAGTAAGGACTAACCAGACAGAATCCTAGCCCCACACACCTACCCAAATGAAAATGTCATTTTACTGGAAATGTGGAGTAGAGTAGGCACTGTGGGTTCCGACCAGAAGTTTCTGTCTTTTGTTCTAGTTGTATACTTGTGTACACGAATTATTTTCAGTGGAGCTTCTACGTTCAGGCATCCAGAGCACTCATAACTCACAGCCAACTTCACATTGAGTCAGTTAGGTGGATTGCATTTGTCCCTAAATTCTCCCAAACCTCACTTTCTTTTTTTCATTGCATTGTTTGAAATTGCACATGCCTTTTGCAAGACAATCCAAGTGACCTAGCCAAAGTGGTCTTGATTAAGTAATAGTCTATGTGACCTGGCAACAGTTGCCTTTACATTGTCACTAGTTAAGTTTTTTGGGAGGGCGAGCGTGGTATTAAAGTTGGAGCGAAGCAAAGTGGCTCGACGTTCTCGGGGCATTGTGTAGCAAAAGCATTTCTGTTTGTGTATGTGCGTGCATCTAAACAGATCTGCAGGGGAGAATTCACAAAGGCTAATTTTGGCCTGAAGAGGTGGATATCTCTGAGCTGCCCTATAGTCGGGAAAAAGAGGAGGAGAGACAGGGTCCTTCAGGGAGCGATTAAGGAGAACCCCCTCCAGAAGAATGTATTTCTCTCCTCTGACCCACCAGAACCAAATGCTGTAGGCGAATGTTAGCCTTTGTTGACACCACCCTCAGAGTGGTTGCTGTTAGCCTACGAGCTAGGATCCCTGGACCTGTCATAGGATGGAATTTTACTTGTAAAGTATAAGTCATAACTCATTAAGCCTTTGGTCACGTGAAAATTTACATGCACCATTAAAGGCAACGAGATTACTCACAGCGCATAGACATCGTTGTCAGGGCCCCGCCTGCCATCGTTTTTAGTCACAGTTTGGAAAAACTTCTATAGATGCTTAGCTGCAGGCACAGCGGATAGTATTTTGAACAACTATATACAATATGATGATTTGTCAATAACAAAAAAAAGGTTCTAGGAAAATAACTTTGTCAACGCACCTTGCTTTGAGAAAGGTTTCTCAGGTCCAGGAGAGAATTTCTGTCCAGCTATAGGCGTGCTGGAGAACAGCCAATAGCCCAGGGCTAAGGCATTCACCCGGGGACAGGGGAGACCCAGGTTGCCTCTGCACTGCCTGATGCAGCCCAGGTGTTTGAATTTTTCTTCCCGTGTTTCCAGCGATCTGATGGCTTGGTTAAGCTGAGGTGGGATATTTCCCTCCGGAAACTCAAAAAGTCTTCAATTACTTCAAAAGGAAAAGGAAAAAGATTTAATTATAAAGCAGCTTAGTTAGGGATGCATTCAGATTTATTTTTACATTTTCCATTAAAGCATGAAGGCTTTTATTGCTGCAAGCTCGAGAAGGTTGTTTTTTTTGGAAAAACACCCGTCATAAGGGTACATTTTCAGGTCTTAGCTAGAAAAAAAAACTGTGTCCCATTTTCTCGCTGCATTTTATGCTCTCTCTGGCACCTATTATTTGGTAGTTTTCCACTAATTTTGAACTGCTGTTTATCCATACCTTTCCTTCTTATTAAATTAATAAATGCATTGATAAATTTATAGTTTATCAACGTACAAATGTAAACTAGTTTTAACTGGTTTTACAGTCAAGAACCACGTCATTACTGAGAGTTATCACACTAGATCAAATTTTCATGCCACATTATGACAAGAAGGCATTCATCAGAAGTCCCAGTCCTACTAGGAAGTAGCTAGCTTAAAAAATTCCCGTATTTTTCATAAGATGTGAAAATAGCTTCCCAGTATGTTCTTGCAAATGATGCTGTTGCCTCAAAAAGGGCAACTTGCAGTCAGTAACACTGAGGAATTTGCAGTGTGTTTAATAGAGAAAGTAGTTCATCTGTCTTTTAAAAATAAATCACAGATGGATGAAATGCTTAATAAGCAGAATTTTCATCTGCAAATTTTTTTTTTACTTTTCCAATCCAATGGAAAAATAAAAAAATAATACTGACAGCCTATTTGTATGATTCCTCCTGCTCTTTAAAAACTGCAGCAATGTATTTCTTATTTTAATTCCAGTACCACTTCTTGTTCTTTTAGGTACTTAATTATTGAGAAAAATGGACAGAGCGGAACACAGGTTTGGTTTGAATAACAGCTAACTTGGCTTTTATTAACTTGGCAATTAAATGTAATATTTCACATACAGTGTTCAGATTCCTGCAAGAACAATAACAGCTTTGTTCAGCAATAGCTCTAACTCCATTGTGTCGCAAAGGAATATTATAAGAGCGTTATTACTGTAAGTAAGACAAGAACTTAGTTATTTCCATAGAGAATGTAACTTTCGTTCAAAAAATTAGAGGAAAAGCAGAGTATTCTTAGTGAAGGGCTGTATTTTTATTTATTTGTTTATTTATTTTAATGACAACATCTTTTATTTATCCAACAAAAAGCAGACACACTCCAAAAGAAACTGGCATGGAAAGTTTACAGAATTATTAGTCATACAATCCCCAACAAAACAACTTTCCCTCAAAAAAAAAATTGCTAACTTTGATCCTCGTTTATGATGTTTTGATGAATATAATAAAAAAAGGCTGACTGACAAGGTACAGATGCTATCCCTTGACCAGAACCCAGATCTTCCTCTTCTTGGAGCACTCAGAGTAACAGCCATGACCCTTCTTGCTCACAGTCAACTGAAGTTGTTCCCATTCACGAGTTTTTCTACATCAGTCATAGGGAAGTGTTTTCTGTACCATGCCCTGCACCAGCTCCTTCAACTTTGCTGACATCTTTGAGTGTTCTCCACAGAGATATGAGGTTTACTTTTGAGCCCTCCAAGTAAAGTGGGTCTCCAAGTTATCAGGTTTGTGGATAAGTGAGGAAATTTAGACATTTTTCTGCTTAATTTCCAAGAGACTCAGAATAATGACCCAGTGAGACTCAAATAATAATGAAGGTGGGAGTGCTCCAGGGAACAGCCGTGAAGAAGAGCTTTAGACAACCCTAGATGTTGGTTGAAGGAACCCAAAGGCTGGTAGGTGTGGGTTGCAATAGGCCTGAAGTCCAGCTTGGCTCTATTTTGGCTCGAGCGCTTGCTAGAGAATAAAGGAGGACGGAGGAAGAAAGAATAATGACTGAGGACTTTAAAATAAGTTCAAGAAGATAGTTTTAAGCACAAAAGTATCTCTGTTATCTCTCTGCAGTCAAATACTTCCTGAACAGCAAGCCCTATGTTGCTAAGCAGTCTGCACTGAAATAGAGACCCCAAAGAGCAGATGCTAATTGCAATGTTCAGATCCGAATCCTCAGCAATCCTACGGACCGCCGTTAAGACACTCCATATTTACCCTGATTAACTGTGATTGCACTCTGTCTCTATAAAAATAAGCAGCTAAGGATCTGTTGTTGCGTAAGGCTACAAATGCTGTGTTCACGTTCAGTTCTGAGTAGATCATTAAGTGGCTGACGTCGAATATATATACACAGGTTTAAGGCTCTGGGCATAAATTGTCATTTATGCTTGTATTTAGCACAGTGGGTAATACTGCGGTCACCTCTCTGAACACTGAAGCAATGGATTGTAATGCTAAACGGATAAATCAGCCTGAAATACATCCTGAGAAATGTTCAGGCTGCAAGGGACAACTCTGCTCTATCCTCTCCTGCAAACAGAGGTGTTTTTTTAAGGGCCAAATTTGTTGGTATGTGTTGGTATGTGTAAATCAGCCGAGTTCTGTGATGTTAACGGAACTACACCAATTTACAGCAGCAGAGAGTCTGATGTTTCCCATAGAAAGTAATAACTGTTTATTTACAGTTTCAGCTATTAAAATTCATTACTTGGAAATTCATAGGCTACATTTATTGAACAGAAATTATTGCCATAAGGGTGCTACTTTAATAATCATGTACCTACCTCACGAGAAAGCCTCCGCAGTTATTTTCCCTTGCTGCATTATTTTGTTGTTTTCTTTACTGTTATTTTGACCGTATATTAGTTTAACAATAATTCAGATGAGCTTTAGAAGCCTGGAGATTGGTATGAGGGTTGCTGTAAGACGACGATTTGCTATCTGATTTTGAAAACTCAGTAAAGCAAAAAATTATACATATGTAAGCTATGTTTTATTGTATTTTTAATTGAATGAGTGTTAAATATTAGAATTGTCATTGGTTTTAATGGCAATAGCTCCTTTTAAAACATAAGACAAGAGAACCTGCATGCTTTCATTGATTAGAAATACCCTTGTTAAATCTTAACATATTGTTTCCCATGTCTGAAAAAAAATAGATTTAAATATATGATAATGAGCTTAATTTTACCATAAAGCCTGGAAAGAGCAGACACCACCCTGTGAAATAAAGCACTTCTAGAGCCATTTGCTGTATGCCATTGATGTCACATATTCTGCAGGCTGCACTCTGAGTACGATTATCTTTCAAAATTCTAGTTTGGAAGGCAAATAAAATCAATAGTACATCATAACTGAAAATCTGCAGTGAATCAGTAAATACAGTTCACCTTGATTAATAATTATTATTTTTAAATTTATTAACAAAAGGAAAGGTATAATCAGTAAAACTGGGTTAAATGGGTTAACTGGGTTAAGAGAACTTTTTTCTTGCTTTTGCTTTGTTTCTTGTAGTTTCACTCTTTCTAGGATGTTCATTATTTTGTGCATAAGAACAACGAAAGGTTAAAGTAAAACTTGAATTTTACTTTTTGGAATAATATCTGAAACAATTTAAAAAAAAAACCCTACTGTCCATTTTATTTTGAAATCTATCTCTTTTTCATTCTATTTGTCTGTTTTTATGTATGTGTGTGTTTGTCCGATAGAACTGTGTCATCGACTCAATTTTATTCAGTTCTACAATAATACTGTTGTCTTAGAAAAAAGCACACTGATAAAGCAAACTCCCCAATCTGTTCTTCTTCAAGTGAGTACATAGAAACAGCAAAGCTGATTTTATGTACATTCCTACATGCAACTTACTTTGTACGAAATCATATCATGCTGTACCCTATAGAAAACTGTCTCTGTAAAAATGTTACATACACTACTCTAAACTGCTGCACTTGTTTTGCAGCTGTCACGCTACAGATAAATGCCACAAAATCCTACACCACATCTTTGAACTTTTAGTTTTATTTAGATTAAGCAATGACAATAATTCTAGTAGGGAAATAGTAAATTCTGAATGCATGTCCTGTAATATTTGCTATTTAAGTTGAAACCTTCTATACTTAAATGGCTGGATTAGTATATTAAATTATGGTTGTGATAACTCTTGGCATTATTTTTAATAGCAATTAAAAATTACCCTTCAAAAAACTTACCTACTTCCTACAGTCTTCTCAGTGAGTGTGATTCTGAACACAGCGTTATCAGACTAGATTGGAGATTTCATGTTACTTTCTGTATTTCAAGCCTTAATATTAAACACTTTTCCTTGCCTAGTATTAGTTTCATATGTTAATATCATTTTTTATTAACATAATACAAATATCACTTGCAGTACTACATCCTTCATTGCTAGCGGCTTTCATATCAAATGTCACAGCAAATTTTATTTTCACTAATAGATTACGACTTGTACATTGTATTAGTGAAAGTGAACATTATTACAGGCTGACACTAAAATTAAAGAACATACTGTACAACAGCACATAACACTCTGCAAAATTACCTACTCCTCCTGACCCACTCGCTAACCTATCCCACCCCACAAAATGCTATCAGAAGTTCTGTTAGATATTTTATCGCTTCTTTGGAGAAAACTTCACCTTTCAAGAACCTCACTATATCCATTGTCAAAATATCACATTATACAATTCACTGGAAGTGAACTTATTGCTAAATACCCATTAGGTTCCCAGGAGATGCCTTACATTAATTGTTTAGTGAAAGCACCCTTAGGCTATCGCTAGGGAAGAACATTAAATGCATAAAAAGAGAAGTTGACAGAGATCCCTGTAGAACAAGATACATCTACTGGCTTAAAACTTTGCCATGAAGAATCCTGCAAGTCGCTGTTCAAAATGGTCATTTTGGGGTTATTTTTCCACCTGCTCCTGCAAGCACAAAAACAATTAATCTGAAAGGAAAATCAATGCTGCATCAGCAGAGAGCCTTTAAAAAGTGATTATGAAAAGGCAAGCTGGGGGTGGTAAACAGGGGGGAAAACAAAAAAGGACATGGCTTTAGACCTGAGATGTCTGTGTGTCTTGCAGAGATAATAACAAGGGGAAAAAAAGTTGGAGATCAGAGAAACTGCAGAACTAATGCTACAGATGAAAAAGAAACTAAGAAAAAAAGATGGTCAGGAGAGATAAGAGGGAAAATGAAGACAGAAAAGAGAGAGGGGATGCTCAAATAAGCTGGGTGTTGAGAAACGTTGTATCGAAAATGTCAGCTAGCTGTTCACGAGCAAGAAGTCCAGTTCAGAAAGGAAGGGTAATGATTTTAACAGCTGGGCACACCATATTTTCCTACCTGCTATAGCCTTTCTTCCGTCTCCCCTTAACATTGCTCTTTTCTCTAATATTGGTAGATGACAGATCTCTTCTCGATTATGCATATAATACCATTTCATCTCTCTTAAGATATCTTGTATTTAAAACAGCTCTGGAACGAACCTATATTATACCCTGTATTTTTCTCATCTTAGGAAAACAGATTTTGGGGTTTGGTATTGCTGCCAAAGTACCACAAGAGGGGGCACTAGTTAAACAAGACGCAATAATGTAACTTTTACTTTTCTCAGGGTTTTTTTCTTTTTGTCACTCATAAATACAGAAAAAATATTCTCTTTCCCTGCTGCACTAGAAAATGATGCTATTATGTTGAGAATATTTATTCCTATTGGGATAATTAATCGAAGAGTAGCTACTATGAAGATACATTGTAAAAAGGGACACAGAAGCCTGATTGTCCTCAAAAGTAATTAGCAAAATAAAATTAAGTTTTTATTCACATTCCCCTTAAGAAAAACATTTACCTAAGAGGAAAATCAAATCTTCTTTATTTTGGGCTGAGTCTTCAAATCTGTTTGTAATCAATGTTTGAAAACACGGGGCTCCTGGATATTAAGATGTGCCTGTATTTTCAACTGTCAGTGCCTCGCAGCTTGTGTAGTCATTTGTCTTTGTAAAAAGTGTACACAAATGATATTACTGCGAGTTTTATTTTTATTTGGCACTCAGTTTGTGCAGGTGCAAATGCCTGCAAGGCTGTAGAAATCAAGCATATGTACTTTGACGCTTTATACTAGCTGCCTATCTTAGGGGCTCGCATGTCTGTACTAAACATGTAAGCACCTCAGTCTGTTCAGGATTTTTCTCCAAACAGCCCAAGGAGGCAGGAAGTATCGTTATGTTTAGTTTTATATTTGGGGAGCTAAAGCAACCAAGGTCTGGAAGCACAAAGACCTTCAATTCCCAATGAAATCCCTGGAGTCCAGACAATCCCATATATGTGGGTAGCTGAGCCTAGATAACTTGCCCCCAAGCACTGGAGATGTCGAGAAACTGAAAAAAGGGATCCCCAGTCCTAAACTAGAAGACTAAATTCTTTCTCTGTAAGCAAAATACCTGCCCCCAAACTGTCTCTTTTCTCATTTGTATGAGCTTTATCAAAGTGCAGCTCTGCAGGTTCACGGCCAAGCTACAGGGCTCTCACATTCCCAAATAGCCGACGTCCATTTAGTGGTGCTGTTCCTCATATGCAATGTGAGGAGAACCAGAACTCACTTTTCCAGCTTTTCCAAGGTTTTACAGCTTTTTCTGCACTAAAGTTGCCAAATCTGGCTAAATACAGCACTTTAGACTTATTTAGGTTACTGAAAACTCCCTGGTGCATGTTCCTACCAGTTCACCCATGTTGAAGATCTGGGTAAGCGAGGACAACGACTCAGGAAAGGAGGTGTTCTGTTTTCAGGTATTGTGTTGGGCTTTGTCCCCAACCTGCCCCAGTACAAGAATTATTATGCACCACTAACCAATTTCTAGCTTGGTTTACTGTGAAAGACCAGCAGACTATTGAACGGGAAACCATCCCTCATGCTGCATCTGATCTCCAGTCATGCTGAGCAACACTGGTGAACCTCGTTCAGTGCCTGTACTGGGGAGTCTCATACGTTTCTCATGATTGGATTAAAATAGGTTTGTTTAACTCAGCACTGTTTGTCTAGCATGGGCAAAATTGAAAAAAAAATAGCAAATATCTCTCATGCAAAGGGACTAGGCTGATGAAAAAGAAAGGAAGACCAGTAGTTTAATTTTTAGCTTAGAGCTTGAGCAGCAGAGTCAGCTCCCTGCTCTATCACAGCTGTGATCTCAGCTAGACATCTCCAGCATAAAAGGATTGTTTCACAGGCAGCTTGAGTTGAATTAACTGTTCATTGCAACTGAAAGGATTAGGAGCTGTTTCTTCTCTCACCTTGAGTCAGGCTTTGTGTACATCTTCTGCCATGAAAATGCCAACTCAAGCCTCTCGAGAGGCTGAAAAATAACCTGTCCAAAACGAAGCCAATTGTCATGAGATTAGTGAGCTGAACTCCCTTCTTGTGCAATTGCACCAACAGCATTAAGAGCTGATGGGAGGAAAGAATTACAATGCTGGGGCTAGGCATGAGCACAGGGAAAAGCAAAGGAAGGAGAAACAGGAAAGTGGCCATGTACCTTTGACAGCAACAAGCCATGAGCTTGTCTCAGCTGCCTGTCAAACACACCTGTGTTAGGCACTCAGCGCACATAATGAATGGGGAATGCGATAGACCTTAAGAATGGGACTCCACCCTCTGACCAAGGACTGTTACCAGCACGCAGATGGGAATGTGAAGAGGAGGGTAGTTTTAATCTTTATGGTGCTCCGGGGGTTCAGGTTCTGGATGCTCTGGCTGATCAGATTCATCCACCCATAACCCTTCTGAAGTGAGAGACACTCTCTCACAAGTCTCCTTTGGTAAAAGACATGGTGTTTCTATCTAGAAGCCCTGGGCTAAGAGTATTCTCTCAGAATATGGGCTACAGCTCTTCCCGCTACGAGGGCACAGGGTATCCCCATTCCTACCTTACCAGTCAGTCCCCTAGACACCAGGACTTATATTGGCATTTCCAGAATCAGGTGATTTGATGAATCAGTTGTCAAGGTGCTATCAGCTGAAATGTCTAAAAGGGCTTGATTCTGCATCAGGACAGGCTATCCAGTGGACAACATTTTTCTGCAGTGCCAGCAGCTCAGCAAACCAGGGAGCACCATGCTTGAAATGTGTGTATTATTCATGGCCTATGGAGGATCCATAAGATCTTTGGATGAGTTGCATGTGCATCAGGCTTGGTATGAACACAATACTTTTGACCTGGAGTGGTCATGGGCATGCAAAGAAAACTTTGACAGGAGTTAGAAAAAGGTGTGTTACTATATGATATTTGAGTAAAGAAATTAGTGCTGTAAAATACAGTCTAAAGGCTTAGTACACTGTTTGTCTTGAGGGTGATATCCCAGAATACTTCCCAAAGTATAAAAGCCCATGAATTTTCATCAGCCCAAAAGTCCACTTACCTTGATGTCCTGCCTCTGACTGGCCTCACAGAAATGCAGAAATTAACCACTTTCCCTGTCATGTCTTCCTAGATTCGGGGACTTTTCTTGACTGGGGATGTTGAGAGACAAGTTACAATGATGCCTCTGATGGACTTTTTTTCATGAATTTGTCCCATCACTTTTTGAATCCACTCATCATTTGGACTCCACAGCACCACACTGTGATGAGGATTTCCACAGTTTAACTGTGTATGGCAAATGTAATTAATTTTTCTTGTTTAAAACTAGTTGCCAAGAAATTCTGCTTCGTCTAGATTTGTATATTTTAAGTAACAATGAGTAAACCTTTCCTATTCACTTTCTCCATGTCAGTCATAATTTTATCTACCTTTTAGCATGTGAGAGGGGAAAGTTCAGAAGGGGTTTATGTTCTTCTTTCCTTCTCTCTTTTGTGTTATAACATGCTTGTCTGATTTCCAACATTCAACAGCCTGGACTAGAACAATCTCAGCTGGACTAAACTTCTATCTGGAACTCCTCTGTGGACGGCCACCATCTATGTGCAGGCTGAGGGATCATATGGAGTGAGTCCTATTGAATCTGTAGAATTGGTCTCACTGCTCATGCACAGAGGGAATGCCCAAAGCACACATCCTGAATGCCTCAGATCCTCTGAACTTTAATTGCAGCTTCAAATTGCGCACAGCTGATAGCCAACGTATCTCAAGTTCTTGTCTTACTGTAAGTGTAGCATAGGTCTGAAACTTCTCCAAACTGAGACACTCACCCTGAAAGTACCCATGTGTGCACTTTATATATATACACACACGTATATAAGCTGAATATACAACCTTCTGTAAGTGATGAGTTAGAGACAATGTCTGGCTCTGGAAGGAATCCCCTAAACTCGCAATCTTAAAAGGACTGAGGAGACCAGAAGGGGAAAGAACTTAGTGATTCCCAGTTTGTGTAACTGTGGCTGGAGAATGAGGCCTTCCTCACTGTCCATGTGAGGTCAGCTTGCGTGTTCTGACTATGTTCATACCGCAATATTCTCCCAGCTTCCAAAACAGGATGACTTCTTCCAAACATCATATTGGAAATGGCTCATGTTAATGTGTCATTTGGCAGTGACCTCTTTGCCCTGCTGAACCGTGTCCCAGGCTTCAATCTAACCAGTTGAGAACAAAGGTGGCCAACATCCAGTATCTGCATCCATGCCCAGCAGTGTTTCATTTACTAGCATTGCCATAATCCCAAAGAACACTGCAACTTCAGGATGAGATGTGTCAGCCTGTACACTCCACATATTAGGCCCATTTTATTGTTTCCTTTTCCTGTGCCCTCCTCCTAGTGCCACCATCTCAAGTGTGTGTGGGACAGTGTGATGGTGTTTCTTCTTCCAGGGCAGGTAAGGCTTGGTACATGAAGCCACAAAGAAAGTTTTCATGGTGTTGTGGATAAGGTGTTGACTTCTACTGGAAGTCTATCATCCAATGGTCCCTGATGAAAGACACATGCCCCAGAAGGCAGCTCACTGCTAAAGCCCTTCCTCTGTCATGTTGTCTGAATCATAAAATCATAGGATTGTTAAGGTTGGAAGGGACCTTTAAGATCATCAAGTCTAATCATTATACAATATTCAATATACAATACTCAGTTACCTTTACGTGAATTGAGCTGTGGAATATCACACTTCGATATCTGGGAAAACTGAAGAATTTGAAAATCGTGAAGGAAAAGAAAAACTGCAGTGAAAGGAATCATTCTCACTTCCTAAACCAGTGACAAGAAAATGCTTTAGGGTAGGAAATGTGAGGGAAAGGAAAGAGGTGATGTTAAAGATGGTCAATGGAGCATTTCCACGTTAGTCATAAGTTAGTATGTCTGGGATCAGTCCAAGCTAATCTGGAAATCTGTTGTGCAAATGTCTATGTGAGAATGACTCTCACGTGAGAGTCTCTTTATAGTCCAGAGAAAGAAAGATGCTCTTCCAGGATGGATCAGGTTAAAAGTGTCTACTTCATATATGGAAAACCTGGGTTTAGTCCCTGCTTCTAGTGGAGGGAATTTGGCTAACGGCTCCCTGTTTGACTCATCAAAAGCAGAGAAACCCTTGTTAGGGAGGAGGCAGGAGGTGGTGTGACAATATTTTGAACATAATCCAGCCTGATAGATGTGCTCTAAGAACACCTACTAAAGCAAGATCCTCAAGAGAGACAGGTGGAAGATGGCTTAATTTGTGGATCCCAAGAGCCATATATGTGTTGACTTGCTGAATTCTGTCAGCACTGAGACACTTTGCAGCACAATCACAATTAGGCACTGAGAAAACTTTACTGTAGAATATTGGGAAGTTGATTCAGTTAATCTAAATTTTTGTCATTTTGGGATTTAGGCACCTGAATTTCATGTATATCACCAGCAGAAACTCCCTCCTGCCATCTACTTTTCTAGTCTCTCTTCATGTAGGAACCTAACCCCTGCAGTAACCACCATGTTTTGTCTTCTGGGAGACTGCTGTCAGACCGGTCCTTTATGCTTCTCCAGTTTTAGACAAAAAAACTACTTAAATTCTAATCTTTTTTGAGAACTCTGAGAAATGTAATTCGCCTACTGTGGTGTCTCGCTTTTTTTTCTCATAATAAGTAATCAAATGATTACTACATCTGCCCAGAAAGCAAGCAGCCAGGGTTCTACATCCTCTCTGGCAGGAGAGGATCCTAACCCTCCTTTCCTCCAGTTCATAGGACTGCCCCAATCAGCAGACATTCTCAAAAGGGAACCGTCCCCGTTTCTGAAGATTACCCCTGAACAGTCGAGAACAAAGATGTCCTCAAGCCATAAGAATCCGAGGAGCCTGACTCCTGGAAAGGGGACAGAAATGAGGTGATGGACCCATCTAACAGGGGTGTGTCCCTTAACCATGATCAAACCATAATATTTAATTATACGATAATTATTTGGAAGAGTAGAACTGTTGCTATTAGTATATAAAGATATTTAGAGAGAATAATTCTTACTCTATTAGGCACTTAGTCTAATTCAGTTATGGGTAGCTGAGCTCCTAACAAAAGCCATGCATCAGCACAGGCATTTTGGTGCATGAAGTTGAGATAATAGGTCTGTTTTTTTCCTAATGTACCATGAAAGTCGTAATGACTATGTAGTTCCTGGCCCAGTCAGGTGGTTTAATAGTGACTTATTAGTACATATAGAGCTTTGCTAAGTGAAAAGGTCATCTTCATCAGCTACAATTCCAACTGTACTATTTCAGTATGGACATCTATGTACCACACAGAGCATCTGTCACTTCTTCCTCCTATTTGGCTGTGTTTCCACTTCAGTGTAAAAAAATGTAAAGGTAGAAGATTAAAAATGGACACTGTTCAGACTTTTGAAGGGAAGGGAGTTTATGATGCCAAGTCACATTATTGCAATTTCCAGCCATGTAGTGATAAGTGGTTTTAACTCATTCCTCTCTGATGGAATTTCCTCCTCTGGAAAGTGGAGAGCTCACAACATTCTCACAATGTTGACTTAAACTATTCACATTGACCTGACTGAGTTTCCCAAAGTTTTTTTTTTTTTCTCATAGAAAGACTGAGTAATGGAAGAGCTCTACTCTGAATCGTTTTTAAGAGTATGTTTTAATGACGATCATAAATCACTCTAGTCTAAGTCCATGCAACTAATTAAGGGAGCAATTCCTTCAGAAGCAATTCTGGAGCAATTCTCCTGTTCCTTTTCCTTACCCTGAATTGGCAATCATGTGGCTGAGTGATCAGGAAGATCAGAAAGACACTGGATGAAAACTATGTTTTTTTTTTTTTCATCTCTTTTGCATTCAGAAGAACTAATTTCCTGATATCCTGATTCTGGTATTTTAGGAGCTCCGTTAGCATGGACTCTCCCCTTTAAAAACAACCTTAGATTGCCTGACATTCACTGTGAAAAGAAACCCTTTGTTTAGGTCAGTGAAGCTTGTTCTAGCTCTGTGTGCATCTGACAGAGATACTTTGTTGAGATTTAACTCAGTTGTGCAGGTCTATGATCGAGATCAGGGTTCCCAGGATTTAAACACTGGAGACTGATCTGGCAAAGAGAAAAGCAAAACTTAGAGCCACGTTTACAAGGAAATTTGTAAAATATCCAGATATTTTCCTAGAAGAACCACTGTTTACACTTCAGAGGACTCGTTTCCCTAAGGTAATGTTTATATTTGGTCATGAACTAATTTGTACTGTTGAGCATCCACAGGGCTGAGACCAATTTTGTCTGTGCTAACAGCATACACCCCAGCCACATGGATGGATGTGACTTCTTTCATCTAGACAAAACCGTAACAGTAGATTCTAGGAGTATCTACCAATAGTAGGTGCTTCTAGTTTCTATGGGCCAGAGCTCCAGCTCTTGTCCTCCAAGAACACCAGTCCCTTGGACAAAAAGGTGAGGATTCATCTCACCAAATTCAAACATTTACAGCATAGAAATATAAATCTGTGGTACTCATCATAGTGTCTTTGAGTAATCAGTGGAAAGAAATAAGCTCTCCAGGTTGTTATAGGTTTCATCTTAACTCAGGTACCTAAAATAGGCCATGCGAATCAAAGTAAAGAACCAGACTGCATCCTGCTACCATGTATATTTTCTGCCGTTTATCTGCATTACCGCGGGAGAAAAAAAACTGGTTCCACAGTGCTTAGATTGGTAGAAGCTTTTAGGATTCAATCTGCTGCATAAAGAAAAAGAGAGAGGGAGAAAACAGTTGGTTTTATGTGGCATTACATACTTTTGGCTCCATTTTCATATTGATTGTATATATAAAAAAGGGGAAAAGTAAATAAACATGAGGAGGATAATGTCCCAAATTGAGTTTTATCACAAGTGCCTCCTGCTGGGATTTGAGAGCAAAACCTTCCCTCAAGGGGACAGAATAATATCATTTTAGTTATGGCCATATTCTTCATTTAGAACCTCCTCATCAGCATGTCAATGCGTGTTATTCACTGCTTGGAGAGACAATAAAATCAAAGGGCCCATCTTTAGAAAGAAACACGCATGTTACCAACGTTTACACTACAGAGATCTTGGCCCTTAATAAAACCTACATCCAGTAGCGAAGTTATCAAATGGAGTTGTGCTCATTTTCTTTTATACGCAGTGAAGGGGCACAATATATCTTTTCCAGCAGCTGGGAAATTAATGCTACAACTAAAATGACATTCCGCGTCTCAATGAATGATTTCCTGTGGGGTTCGGATAGTGGCTGTGACGAGAAGAGGTGTGATAATGGATCTAAGTCCGTAATGCGTTTATCCCCAGGTGCACTTGCTCAATCTGTTCCTTGTGCAGCTCTTTTGGGCTTAGTAGGACTTTCAGAGTTTTATTTCGCTGCGCTGAGGCGAATGGTTATGATTCACTTTTAGAAATCCGCGAAGGGGAAGGTTGCTGCGCTGGTGAGATTGTGTGGAATGAGATGGGGCTTCTTTGCTGTGGGATTTCTCCGAAAGGGAAGAACTGAGATTTTTCAGCGGGAGTGCAAAACCGAGTAGTGCCACCATTTCTTTTTAAGATAGGGAAACTGAGGCACACGACAGTCAACCTTGACAGGCAGAGGCAGGTTGCTGAAACCCAGCTTCTTTCCTGTGCCGTCCCTCTCTTGCAAGGAGAGCCACACCGCGGGAAACGTCTTCTTTTACAGCTCAAGTGCAAGTCATTTCTAAGCATGCTTTGTATTAAGGTTTACCTGTGTTAATAATTGAAAAAGGGCTGATACATGATTAATAAATATTATAAGCATGTTACAGTCCCAAGTAACATTTCTCAAAGAGGACAGTAACAGCTTCAGCAGCTCTTTTAGGCAGTAGGTTGTATGTCAGGAGTTTACCCCATTAGGTTATGCAGTAATCTCTATGAAGGAATTACGAAGCCCTTTTGAAAACAGCTCCTTAAAAACGGAACTATAATGCAGTGGATTTGTCTTCTGTGATGAAGGAAAATATGCAGAGAGGCAGAATGTTTTGAAACTAAATACAGAGAATCTTAATCAAATATATCCGGCTGGTGCAATATTGTAAGTTGACAATGACTGTGGGGGAAAAAAGCTGTCTTATGGCTTATATTGTCTTTCTTAAGGGAGAAAACCCCCACCTGTTTTGCTTTTCATTTCATTTAAGGAAGGTGATGGGGCTGCTACTTGATTATTTCTCTCTCCAGTATTACCAGCACATAATGTTAGTACATTATTATCACAAGTGCATACACACTAGCTATATCTATTGCAAAACTATTATTATATTCTGTTATCAATATTAGTGCTAGTGGGCAGAGGGAGCTTAAGTTTTCCAGAAGGTCCTGCACATGAGCACAGCTACCCACCGGCTTGGAAAACTGCACAGTTCACTTCAAAACCGCAGCAGTGGGAGAAGAAAATGCAAATCCATTGGTGCCCCGTGTAATATCTACCTTTGGGTTCGTACCGTGCCAAGTGCTATACGGCCATGGGTCATAGACTCATAGAATGCTATGATTCTATGGTTCTGTGAGTGCTACACAGCCATGGGTCTGACACATTCAACCTGCAGTCTCAGTGGTGGAGGTGAAGAGGTCTAGAGGTGGTGGCATGGAGAAGCCACCCATTTCCCCATCAGGCTGCCTTGGTCCCAGCATAAATTGACTCACTTGGCCATGAAAACTCCTCTCCTTTGTCTCAAAATCCCCCCATAGTCCATGCGCTTCCCCACCTGCCCGCAGGAGCCTTTGTGAAGNGCTAAAACCTAAGGCTCCTTCAGGACTTCCTACCTCCTGAAATGTCATGGGACGGCTTGGGAAAATGTTGTAAAAAGGCAATACACAGCACAGTTCCCCACTGCTGTAAGTACGGTCTCAGCCGCTCTCCAGAAGGCCGAGTAACTCTGAAAATGCAGGAAAGGGAGCAGCTTCTGCTCCTACCCCCAACCCTGTAGGAGGAAAAAAAAAAAGGCTTTTACGAAAAAAAAAATATCTGCAATTATCCAACACCAGACAACTTTCCAAATCCAGCTCACCTAAGCTATTTTTTTTTCTTTCCCCCCTCCATGAGCAAAATGAATGCTGCAAGCAGTCACAGTGCTAATGGTCTTTTTTTCACGTCGCTTCCCCTTGCTCCCCAAACTGACGGCAGAACTGCAGAGACTTCAGGAGACTCTTCATGCTATCACTTCACAGGCTGGAAGGTGACAGCTTCGCCAGGGACTAATGCAGGCCGACATAATTGAATGTGGCCTGCAGCAAAGCAGCTGCCTGGAGCCACTGTTGATTGTAGCTGTCATCAGGTGGAGCTTGCTGCCGTAAAATACGGTCCGGAGGAACGCGGCTCTCGCATGCAGCTCCGTGGTGATAGCTTATTTACTCTTACCCCGCCACAACAGTTTTGTAGTTAATAATTGTCAGTATCACACTGTTGAGTGAGCACAGATGCTCAGGCTCTGAATCATCAATAATTTTCCCGGTAACCTGGTCTCGGAAATTAAACAATGGCCCTAATATTCCCATTTTCTGGGTGTACATTGTGTGTTTCAGCATGTCGTCCTCTTTTTTTTTTTTTTATGGAGAACCTTAAATGATTTTAAGAGATATTTCCTACGTCTGTTTATTTAACTGTCACAGGATGTGGGAGAAATATAATCTGCTAAATTAGGCATGAAAAACTGTACACAAGGAGAAGGCTCCCTGATTTCTGCCTTGAAAAAGAAGTGGCTTTAATTACAAATTCAGATAAGGAAGCAATCACATCTTCCATTTATACAGCTTTTTTTCATTTCAGAGGAGCTCACCACAATGAGCAAGCAATAGGTTTAATCTTTTCTCCTTTATTTGGAGATTGTGAAGTGTAGGAGTATGAGAATATTTCATAGGAACAAGGCTGCAGGATCTGTCTCCTAGATGCAGTAAGTAACGTATATCTCGCATAACACTGATCTTTGCTGCCTAAATCCTGCCTAAACTCTTAGTGGAAACCTATGCAAGCCCTGGGATAAACTTGGTCTATTTTTTTGATTACTACTATTCATAAGCTATTTATAACACCTTACAATCTGTGTATACTATATTTAAATTTAGTATACTAAATATAGTATATACAATACCACATACCAAATAAAATATATATTTAGTGTATTTAGGATACCATATTTAAATTTAAATATAAAATACAAACCTTGGTCTGTAATAAAATATATACAGACTGAGGAAAAAGATCCCGTAGCTCTCAAATCATTATGCGGTTGTGCTGATAACACATTACTCTAGTTAAGTTTAAGAAGCACCATTTTCCTTTAAATGTTTGTCATTTTTATTTTAAAAATAAATCATATTAGTGTCACCGACTTTTAGACACCCAGTGCTTCCGCATCAGTTGGCAACTAAGGAGGTGCAGAGCTGCAGGTACATCAAAGAACTCACAGTGCGTTGATTAGAAAAGAAAGTAGAAGAAGGGATATTGGAGAAAAGATATGAAAAGAAGAATTGTCAGCTTATGTCTGCTGGATGTTTTGAGTTGGTTGCTTTGCTGTTTGTACCCGTTTGGCTTCCTAGGAGATTAGCTTGCTGGAGATGATGGCAAGGGGCTTGGCTCCGTCTGCATTGCAATGTCCCACAGGTGTTCCTTGCTGGGACACAGGAGTGGTGCATCACTTCATGAGGTTCTGTCCAGCCTGTAGGACCTGGATGAGCCCAACTGCAGGCTCAGGAGTCCGAAAATGCTCTGCAAATTGAAGTTTAACTGTCAGAGAAAGCATTTCCTGCACAGCTTTTTGGGCCGTATTCAGGTTTTGATTACTTTGGTTTTGTACTCCGCCCTTCTCCCCAGCTGCATTATGGTGGGGGTGAGATGGCAATTAGGCCTTTTATTATAACAGTTAATCTTGTTGATTCTAGTTTGCACCCACGATTATCTTACAGCTGCTCCTTTGATTTGGTGCTGAAGGAACCGGGAGAAACGTTTTGCCCTTTGTCTTGGTTCTGAACTTCCCTTCCACTGCTGCAAATTAAGGATAATTCTGGTAGGAAACTGGTGTACAATCAGAAATGTAACCATTGTGTTTATCTCACCTACGAACCTCCTGAATGAAAGCTGTGGGTCTGACTCTGATTGTCCTTACGGTGGTTTCACAGCGATGTAACTTTAATGACTTCAGCAGAGTTACTGCTGGTAGATACCCTCATGAGTAATCAAAAACGGAGCTGATGGCTTTTCTACCGCAGACAGAAACAAAAGGTATTTATTTCCAAACCTCAGCTGCTTAGTCGGTTGTGAAATATTTCTTCCTTTCCTTGACAGAAGTGGATCTGTTGTTTATGAAAAGCAAGTATTAATTATACAAGGTTTAGCCACAAACATCTGGTTTTTCTGCTTTTAAATAAACATGTCCCTTCAGCTGGTACTGAGCATTCTCGGCGAAGGGAAAAGACGCACACTGCAAAATATCACTGTGGGTTAACACAAGTGGTCTGATCATCTTGTCAGGGACGACTCTGTACCTTACCTGAAACACGAGCAAGCAATATTCTCATAAACAGTAAAAAAAAAATATGTATTTTTAGTAGGGGATCATGCTGTCGGCTCAGCTGTCTGCTTGTATTTAGATTTTGGGAGCTTGCAAGAGGATTAAAAACACTTGTTTCTTTTCTTTCTTTCTTTCTCCCCCCCTCCCGCTGCCCTCGCGCGACTCCCCT